>LNAC01000128.1:2288455-2400965 GCA_002007465.1 Ailurus styani | reverse complement strand
TGAATGTGTGATTGCAAGTTGTATCTTAAGTTACCAAGAAGGCATCTGTGAACATTTGCTTCTAAATACATTCAATGGAATAGTTGCCTTTCTACAAAACAAAATGTTTTCACTTAACCAACCAGTTGAGAAGGGAGGTTCTTGGTTTGGCCACTGGTATGTTTGTTTGTCCCATAATAGCCATATGTCCCATTCTTTACATTAGCATCTGTCACCACGGATCCCTGATCCAAGCGCTGAGGAAAACCATTGCATGACCAAGGCTCTCTCTGGCTCTGAGGCAACAGGCATTGTTTTTTATAATGCACAGTTTCTCTTTCTACCCCTTGGCTTCCAAAGTCACATATTAGCAACTGGCAGGAGTTAGGCCAGAATTGCTTCTATTGTAATGGCTTCTCAACTAGTTTCCATCTTCTAAAGGTATGTATTAGTGCATTCATTAAGAGTTATTTTCATCTGTTTGGCTTGTAATTTGTGCCCTTTTAAATATACTAANGAGCCTAAGATATATTTCAACCTATTTCTGATTTTGTCTTCCATGTAGTGAAACTTTTATATGATTGCTGTGTTAAAAAATATCAATGAATGTGTGATTGCAAGTTGTATCTTAAGTTACCAAGAAGGCATCTGTGAACATTTGCTTCTAAATACATTCAATGGAAGAGTTGCCTTTCTACAAAACAAAATGTTTTCACTTAACCAACCAGTTGAGGAGAAGGGAGGTTCTTGGCTTGGCCACTGGTATGTTTGTTTGTCCCATAATAGCCATATGTCCCATTCTTTACATTAGCATCTGTCACCACGGATCCCTGATCCAAGCGCTGAGGAAAACCATTGCATGACCAAGGCTCTCTCTGGCTCTGAGGCAACAGGCATTGTTTTTTATAACGCACAGTTTCTCTTTCTACCCCTTGGCTTCCAAAGTCACATATTAGCAACTGGCAGGAGTTAGGCCAGAATTGCTTCTATTGTAATGGCTTCTCAACTAGTTTCCATCTTCTAAAGGTATGTATTAGTGCATTCATTAAGAGTTATTTTCATCTGTTTGGCTTGTAATTTGTGCCCTTTTAAATATACTATAAAGCTGGGATTTCATTTAGTCTGGCAGAATCTGGAGATCACTTGGTAATACAGGAATCTCACTGTTGGCTAGGTGGGTGGATTTCTTGAACTTTACGATTTCCACATTTCAGAGTGACAACGATTGCTTGAAGTCATGGGAAACTTTTCCTCTTGTGATTTAGTTTTGCCATGTGTATTAGTCAATTGTTGCCAAAATAATGCTGCATAATATGCCACCCCAAACAACATGACTACTCTCACTCACACATCTGTTGATCAGCTGGGGGTCAGCTGATCTAAGCTGGCCTCAACTAAGCACTGCTCCAATTTCCAGGTTGGATCTGGGTCTGCTCCACATGTTTCTCATCATTTCTGGACTGTGGACTAGCTGGGACATGTTTATCTCATGGCAATGGCAGAGGCATAAAGAAGGACAAGTGGAAACATACAATGTCTCTTAAGGCCTGTTCCCAGAACTGGCAACTTCACTTCTGCCCATATTCAATTGGTTAAATCAAGTCAATTGGCTGAACCCAAAGTCAAGGACTGAGAAACTACATAATGCTTCTAGTGAGAAGAACTACAAAGTCATATGCCAAAGGGCAGGACACAGTAAGGGGTTATGCACTGGGGCCAACCATTCCTTCTTCCACATTGTCAAATGTCAAGGAAGGCATGCAAGTCAGTCTGTAGCCATAATTTAAGTAATTAAAGTGGCACATTTGAGAGGTACAATTCTCTCAGCGAGGAAGAAGATCATGCAACATCTTTCACTTGAATTATACCTTTAACTTGTTGCCATGCTAAAGTCTCACAGCATCTAAGGGCATACTGAGGGACTTCACATTAGAGAATTCTCTTTGTTTATTAACACAAGTTACATAGAATGTCATTGGTTACAGTCAGTGGTATCTCTAGCCCAAGGTCAACTCATACAAAAAAGAGAGAATTTTGTAGGGATTTGTAAAGTTTTTTAGGGGAAAGACTTTAAGGTATAAGTGATGCTGTGTCAGTAAAAAAACTGGCAGCTTCTGCTTTTTCTTTCTCAGAGCTCAGATGCTCATTAAGCAGTCAGGGTACTCTGCTGCTCTACACACCACATGGAAAGACAAAATTGGCCAGGGTGGAGAGAGAGGGGTGGGAGGTGAGATGAGGGAGAGGCTACATAGAGGATAGTGGAAGAACCTAGCCAATAGCAAGGGCCTAGATCCTAGAACTATGAACCCAGTTGAGTTGTTTTAGCCAAGTCCCAGGTGTTCAAACTATNAAAAAAAAATCCTCTTTTATGTTTGATAAGGAAATAAATAATGATATAATATACACATGCTCCTAAATGGAACCAGCCTTAACTGGGGGTGCAATTTCTATGCCAACAAGCCACATTAAGAAACCTCAATCAAAATTGCACCCCGTATGGGCTCCAATTGCTAATGGCTTCATTTGCCAACACCAGAAGTGTTCTACTGCTTGTTTTGCCTACACTCCACCATACCAAGTTTGAGCACCTGGGATTGACTTGAATTTCAAAAACATTTCTGTGTCTTATGTTTTTATCCATCAATAAGCATCTGCTTTTCTGTCCTTATTTACAATTGTTTTTTTTTTCTTTCTTCTGATATATTGACTTCATTTGTTTATACAAGAGTATTTTCAAGTTACTGCAAATCCTTTTTGGAACAATGCAGAAGTTATTTGGTAAACTTATTAGGGTAAATACATACATATATATGTAATATATACATATACTACACGTATATGTATATATTCCTGTCTTTAGTTCCTTTCCTCTTTCTATGGCTCAGCATTTCCTTAGTTTTGATTTCTTGATCTGATTATCACTATAACCTGTAATTGGAGTAAAAAAAATCTATGCACTGGTTCCAATTTTATACTTAGCAGCTATAACACCAGTAAGTTCCTTAACTAAACTTGCTTTAAATGAAGACTGGCCTTACAATAGAGACAATGTGACAGATAGATAAAATCATAAATATGGAAGATCCCAACATAATATTTGATATATAGAATATACTCAGTAAAAAATACTTGATTCATAAATTATAAAATATAATTGTCTCCATGCTGACTTGATTTTTGTTAAGCATATAGCAATGACAATGCATGTCTTACATAGCAGCATTTCTGAGAAAACTCTTATCTCTGGTTTAAACATTTTCCCATGGTCCCAAGTGTGATGTCACTAATCAGATAGGTCTATAAAAAATTTTAGATGGGAACAAACAATGACTTGATCAAAGTTCTTTTTGGGGCACCTGGTGGCTCAGTCAGTTAAGCAACCTGCTCTTGATTTTGGCTCAGGTCATGATCTCAGGGTCCTGGGATCAAGCCCCACATAGAACTGTGCACTGAGTGGGGAGTCTGCTTGAGGGTTCTCTCTCCCTCTCCTTGCCCCTACCCTCACTGACATTCCCTCTCTCTCAAATAAAAAAATCAATCAATCAATCAATCTTTAAAAAGAAATCCTTTTCTTCTTGAGTTAATGAAGCATCCTAAACAGCCACCTCTCTATTGTCTTTTTGTTATGTATTTTCCCAAGGACGCGACTTGATTTTCTTTGGAATGTTCCATCAGCCTTCATCGCTGAGCCAGCACGCCACTCATTTTTCCCCAGCCAACTCTAATACTACTTAATGGAAGTGGGAAGAAGAGATGGGTATCAGAGGGAAATTCAGTGTCCAGTTTTCCCTCTCAATCAGCTACAATAGCAGAAAACAAGAACTTGAGCTTCCAAGGTTTTGACTACTGCAGAAAATCAGAGAAAGTATGACATTCAAGTGGGTTAACTGTCTCCCCCAAAGCATTCCAGTAACCTCCTCTTCATCCTCACCCCTTCCAATTTATCATATCTTTTGAATTTCTTTCTCTCTTTATAAAATTCATTAAGTTGCCAATTTATATAACAGAGGCTAACAGATAAATGTTAAAATTTACTGTAGGCCCCCCCCCACCCTTCTTGGGAATAGACTAACAGATCTGTCAGGCACAAAATGCCACAAAAGCATGAGGGCTTTGGTACCCTTTCGTTGTGTGGAGAGGAATAATAAAAGGACAGAATCCTAAGAGAAAAATTAAGTTTTCCAAAGACAGAACATTGTTGCATTTTAAGTAACCACTTTAAAGACATGACTGCTGTTTTGGCAAAAGCCAGTAAGCCACACAAAATTAATTTCATGTTTCATTGACATTACTTTCAGGAATTTCATGTTGACATAACCTATAGAGTAAGGGTGAGATAGTGCAGACAATATATTTAATGCTGCTACAACAACTCAAAATATTTTAAATCTGAACAGAGACCCGACATTGTAAAATAATCATGTTCTGTGTCAAAAAAAAAAAAGAATGCAACAATGATTTTCACATCCACTGTCTAAATGCTAATTGCTTCTAGTGCAAAAGTTTAAATCAAATTGTGAACTCTTCATGGTTCCTGTGTTGAGCCTAAGATATATTTCAACCTATTTCTGATTTTGTCTTCCATGTAGTGAAACTTTTATATGATTGCTGTGTTAAAAAATATCAATGAATGTGTGATTGCAAGTTGTATCTTAAGTTACCAAGAAGGCATCTGTGAACATTTGCTTCTAAATACATTCAATGGAAGAGTTGCCTTTCTACAAAACAAAATGTTTTCACTTAACCAACCAGTTGAGGAGAAGGGAGGTTCTTGGCTTGGCCACTGGTATGTTTGTTTGTCCCATAATAGCCATATGTCCCATTCTTTACATTAGCATCTGTCACCACGGATCCCTGATCCAAGCGCTGAGGAAAACCATTGCATGACCAAGGCTCTCTCTGGCTCTGAGGCAACAGGCATTGTTTTTTATAATGCACAGTTTCTCTTTCTACCCCTTGGCTTCCAAAGTCACATATTAGCAACTGGCAGGAGTTAGGCCAGAATTGCTTCTATTGTAATGGCTTCTCAACTAGTTTCCATCTTCTAAAGGTATGTATTAGCGCATTCGTTAAGAGTTATTTTCATCTGTTTGGCTTGTAATTTGTGCCCTTTTAAATATACTATAAAGCTGGGATTTCATTTAGTCTGGCAGAATCTGGAGATCACTTGGTAATACAGGAATCTCACTGTTGGCTAGGTGGGTGGATTTCTTGAACTTTACGATTTCCACATTTCAGAGTGACAACGATTGCTTGAAGTCATGGGAAACTTTTCCTCTTGTGATTTAGTTTTGCCATGTGTATTAGTCAATTGTTGCCAAAATAATGCTGCATAATATGCCACCCCAAACAACATGACTACTCTCACTCACACATCTGTTGATCAGCTGGGGGTCAGCTGATCTAAGCTGGCCTCAACTAAGCACTGCTCCAATTTCCAGGTTGGATCTGGGTCTGCTCCACATGTTTCTCATCATTTCTGGACTGTGGACTAGCTGGGACATGTTTATCTCATGGCAATGGCAGAGGCATAAAGAAGGACAAGTGGAAACATACAATGTCTCTTAAGGCCTGTTCCCAGAACTGGCAACTTCACTTCTGCCCATATTCAATTGGTTAAATCAAGTCAATTGGCTGAACCCAAAGTCAAGGACTGAGAAACTACATAATGCTTCTAGTGAGAAGAACTACAAAGTCATATGCCAAAGGGCAGGACACAGTAAGGGGTTATGCACTGGGGCCAACCATTCCTTCTTCCACATTGTCAAATGTCAAGGAAGGCATGCAAGTCAGTCTGTAGCCATAATTTAAGTAATTAAAGTGGCACATTTGAGAGGTACAATTCTCTCAGCGAGGAAGAAGATCATGCAACATCTTTCACTTGAATTATACCTTTAACTTGTTGCCATGCTAAAGTCTCACAGCATCTAAGGGCATACTGAGGGACTTCACATTAGAGAATTCTCTTTGTTTATTAACACAAGTTACATAGAATGTCATTGGTTACAGTCAGTGGTATCTCTAGCCCAAGGTCAACTCATACAAAAAAGAGAGAATTTTGTAGGGATTTGTAAAGTTTTTTAGGGGAAAGACTTTAAGGTATAAGTGATGCTGTGTCAGTAAAAAAACTGGCAGCTTCTGCTTTTTCTTTCTCAGAGCTCAGATGCTCATTAAGCAGTCAGGGTACTCTGCTGCTCTACACACCACATGGAAAGACAAAATTGGCCAGGGTGGAGAGAGAGGGGTGGGAGGTGAGATGAGGGAGAGGCTACATAGAGGATAGTGGAAGAACCTAGCCAATAGCAAGGGCCTAGATCCTAGAACTATGAACCCAGTTGAGTTGTTTTAGCCAAGTCCCAGGTGTTCAAACTATCTAGCTGAGGTGCCATATGTCTGAGTAAAGAGACCATCCTGGATAGTCCAGCCATAGCAGACATCACATGAAGCAGAGAAGAGCCATTCTTGCTGTGCCTCATCTGAATTCCTGATCCAAAGAATTGTGATAAATAATAAACATGTTATTGTTTTACTCCACTATATTTGGAGGTAGTTTGTTAGCCTACATAAGATCATTGAAACAGTGACTTTTCTGAAAATTTCTCCAAAAGGAGAACACTTTTATTTAAAAAAAAAAAAGATATATTTATTTTAGAGAGACAGAGAGAGCACGCACAGTGGGGAGGGGCAGGAGGAGAGGGAGAGAGAGTCTGAAGCAGACTCTGCCTTGGGCACAGAGCCCAGTGCAGAGCTCATTCTCACAACCCTAAGATCATGACCTGACCTGAAACCAAGAGTCAGATGCCCAACCAACTGTACCACTCAGGTGGCCCCCCAAAAGTGGAATACTTGTTTTGTCTATATCGTTTTGCCAATTTGGACATTCTTTCCAGAGAATGGGACATTTTTACCATAGAGGATGTCAGTGATGATAGGTGATATTCTTGTTATTTGACGAGTTTGGAGAGGGCGGAGCTAATTTATTCTTTTCACCTAAGTACTATTTAATTTCGAGGCCTATGATTTACAACTCTATTACTTAAAAGAGACATTAATAAATTAATGTATTAGCTGGTTTTCTGTCAGAAAATTAACCAGGTCAAAGGACCGCCACCTATTGGAGGCTCTAAGGGAGAGTCTATTTCCTGCTCATTTGGGCTGTTGGCAGAATTCAGTATTTTGTTGTTGTAAGATCAAGATCCAGATTTCCGTGTCGGCTGTAAGCTAAGGGCTGTTTTCAGCTTCTAGAGGCCATTTGAGTCCCTTGGTTCCTGGCCCCTTTCTTGCAGCAAATACTCCTATGACTACAAGAAGGTCATACCCTCCTTGTAGTTCCCATCTCTCCTTCTCCTTCTCTGCCCTCAGCCATAGGTGACAGCTTTTAGAAGCATACTAGGACAAAGAGGAAGCAGGTTAGATGCCCAGGACTCCATTTTGGTGTCACTGATCTTCCCGATCAAACTGGCAAGTTACTAATTCCCTCACATTTCAGAGAAGGACTGCTCTTTCCACCCTCTCTCTGTCTCAGCCTAAAAGGAAGATTTTTCTCTTAGACCCCTACAAACAAAAGAAATTTTTAAAGGAAATATTTATAATGGGATTTTTTTTTAAATTTCAGAAAGAACAATTTTAGGGTATATTATTTTTTCAAGGAAAGGGCTTCCAGACATCTGCACAGGTCCGTGAGCTCATCCCCAAGCCTAGGTATTCCTCCCTCAGGATCCTGAGCGCTCTCTAGTCATGCTCACTAAATTATCCCTCGGTTGTCCAGCTGACGCAGCCTTTCTCATATGTCACCAGCTATTACCTAGCTGGGAGATAGCTACCATCTTGTCCTTTTTCAGTTTATGTTAACATTACTCATGACTATTAATTACTTCACAATATAATTACAAAGCCATGAGCTTGACCGTAGGATGATTGATAGGGTACCATGTTTCTCAACTTTATTTATGTAGTGGGGAATGGTGTTTAAAGATATCCGATGTAAAAAGCCCATTATTTAAAAAGCTCGAATAGAGGCTTCATGATTGTTCATTCAGATTCCCCCAACCCTGCCTGTGTAATTCCTGAAACTCTACCATGGTGTCCTAAGGCTTCCTTGGGCACTGAAAACATTGGCGTAGTAGACAGAATACAATTCCTCAAGTCAGAGGCAGAATACATTTCTCAATTTTTTCAGTCTGTGACTTTGAACAACCCTCTCAACTCTGAGATTCTCTTCTCATCTAAGTGAGAATAATACTTTTTTTCCACCAGTTCATGGGACTGTTTTGAACATCAGTCTCATGTCCTGCTAGGATTCTTCCCCATTTCTACACCAGTATTCTAATGACACAGGATTGTTTGCTCCTTCAACACCCCACCTATTTTTATAACCCTAAGCCATTGACCAAGTTTTCCTCCATATCTAGAATGAATTTTCCATTTTTCTTTCAGTGAAATTTCTACTCTTCTGACATAAATGACAGCTCATCTGTGAAGCATTCAGGCCCAGTCATAATGAAGAGGTTGTAAGTGTGTGTGCTATTTTCAATCTGGGCTTGCAGAGTATTTTGTTTAAAAAGCTACTATACCATATCTGAATTTCTATAAACTAAAAGAAACGTGGAATTTTATCTTTTATGTCTGATATCTAATACAGTCCTTAGCACAAAATGGGTTCCCAGGAATTGTTTTCTAAATGACTGCATCAAAAGCTAAACATGTGGAGTATTTATTTTATTATGCTGGCTATCTCTATATGAAGACTGTATTTTCTCTTCCTGAAGTCTTTGCCTTAGGCTCCCCAACCTGTTATCACATTAACCTACCAATCGTCCACTGCACGGAAACCATTAGTGATAATGCAGAAGGCACAGAAATGTTAATACGAGGAAAGGAGAAATTGTACATTTCATAGTAAACTTTTTTAGAATTTCCACTATACTTGTTTGTTCTTCCAAATCCCCTCTTTTCCATACTCTCGCCAGGAGTTCTGTTCTAACATATCTGCCTTGTATCCAAACCTACTTATCAAAATATTTCTTTTGTATAGAGAAAACTCTCATAAGTCAAGTCTAATTTTCTCCATCAAACTACATTTTTACACTTACAGAAAACTAATTCACAATAATATTTTCTTAGCTTAGTTCATGTATTTTGTTTCTTCTTCAACTATATTGTCAGTTACCACCTATACTTCTGTGAATGTATATGCTAGAATATTGTGAGTTAATTTCCATCGAAACTATCCCCTCTCTTTCACACCCATCGGTTCAAGTTACCAGTCCTGTCCACTTCATAATTCTCAGGGTGATAAGTACTGAATTACTTTTAAGGTAACTATAAAAGTGAAAGATCCAAGGAACACTTCACAAGGGCAGCATACTCCAAATATTAGAACATTAGAACACAACTTTTCCTATTTACCTATAAGCAATTTTTCTGGGGTATAGCTTTCCTTTTAACCAGTCTGAGAAAAAAAACACCAGGATTTATAAGAAATACAAAGTGTGATATTTAACTGGAAGCAGTAATTTTGGTAACAGAAACAAAGTTATTTGTATCATAGTTCAGGTCATTTTTTTTGGTATCAAATTGCAAATTGATTGTTTCCTTATTATACCTTGAACTCAATTAAGACATTTAGATATTCTGCAGTGTAGGATTTTCCAATAAACTCCACTAAGAACTGAAAACTCTTCACTTTTCTCTGGAGTGAGAACTCTCCCTCCCCCATGCAAAAATCATTCATTCATCTGTCAGTTTACATATTGACCCACTCATTTGTCCTTTTATAACTAAATATCCATTGACTATGCCAATGAGCAGGTTTCTTGACATCAGAAAGCCTATATCCTCACGAGGGAGACCGTGAACTCCAGAAGAGGTGGTGATGTCAAGAAAGGCTCCACAGACAAGGTGATTTGTGATCATGGCAAAGGAACTGAAGGATATTCTTAGCAGAGGAAACAATGTGTTAACAAAGGAATGCAGCTCTTGGGAGGAGATTTACATGAGTCAAGCGTGTCTTTGATATGCGAGGATATCCCCTTTCACCAAGGGTGCAAGTTCTCTCAGCCAGCATTCTATAGGATTCACCAGCTAATTTTAGAGGCATGAAACCTTCAAAATTGAGTTATAGAATGTTGGATTTTGTTAATAAACATACCAGGGTCTAATTTACTGTGACTAGTAATGTAATCTCCCAAAGGGTCACTGTCTTAGTCTGTTCAGTTTGCTGTAACAGAATACCACAAACTGGGTAGCTTAGAAACTCTTTTATGAGGCCACTAATCCCATACACCAGAGCTTCACCCTTGTGACCTAATCAAGTCCCAAAGTCCCCCATCTCATAATGCCATCACACCTGAGGTTAGGATTTCAACATATGAAGGAGGGAAGGGGCAGGCATAAACATTCAGTTCACTTTCAATCCCTTTCATCATTCAAAATTTGAGAGTAATGATACCTCCTTCATTGTATTATGTAAGGATTAAAGTAGGTAATTCATAAAAAATATTTAGGACAGGGCGCCTGGGTGGCTCAGTGGGTTAAAGCCGCTGCCTTTGGCTCAGGTCATGATCCCAGGGTCCTCTCTGCCTACTAGTAATCTCTCTCTCTGTGTCAAATGAATAAATAAAATCTTTAAAAAAAAAAACATTTAGGACGGTACCTGGCAATGGTATATACTCAAAAGATGGTTAACTTTATTACTAGTACTGATACCAATATCAATACTATTACTGTTAGTAATACTACAACTACTGATAATAATAGCTACTATATGTTTAGTCCTAGAGGCCAGAAACAGTGCTAAATTCCTTTACACGCATTAAATAATTTATTTGCCTATCTACTATTTTTATTTATTTCTACAACTATAATTGCCATAAAATCATTGTAATATCAAACTGTCCATAAATGTTAATTTCTCATCGCAAGGCACAACCTACATATAACAAGTCAATTTGGGAAATTGAGAACAACAGCATTGCTTTTTCTTACCTGTTAGTGCTTTTACAACTGAATCCAGTAGAAGGAGAAGCCCGCAAATATAATACTCATGTTCATAGGTATAGAATTGTATTTGTGGTTCAAAATGAATTTTATGGAATAGAAGTAAGGTGTTATCAGGACCTTCATTCTGGAAGGTCCAAAGGAGAAGCCTTTCTTGACCATGCTCATCTAGGCGCTGCTAGCATTCCTTGGTTTATGGCAACATCGTTCTAATCAATCTCTCCTTCCATAGTTTCATTGCCTCCTCTACCCTTATCTCTAACTATGTGACCTCGCTCTTATAAGCATCCTTGTGTTTACATGGGGCCCACTTAGATAATCCAGGATAATCTCCCCCATTTTAAGATCTTTAACTTAATCACACCTGCAAACTCCTTTTATCATTTAAGACAACATATTCAGAGGTCTGGGGATTAGGGCATGGACATCTTTGGGAGTCCGTTATTCTGTCTACAGCAAAGGTTGTCAGAAATAATGTTAAGTGATTCGGGGAGTAAGAACACCTGAAGAAAGCTGGTGGTAAGACTGTCATGTAGAAAATATCTACACAGTGTAGAATATTGTCTAACCCATAAAGTATTCTTACTGAATGTATTTGTTTCTTGTACTCATTTGATTAGTGTAGGGGCATATGGGGGGTTTTCCAGGGAATGGGTCATAAGCACTTGTGGCTCTCACCTTGACAAGCTATGTGACTGGTTCGCCTTCATCTAAACAATATCTTTCACCTACTCATACCACAGAAGCTGTTCCAGTTCTATTCCGTGGCCAATCAAGATCACAAAAAGTAGGGTACAAGGATCAGCAAACTAGAGCACACAGACAAAATCTTCCCCTTCATCTTTTTTTATAGTTTTATGGACCCACCCATGCCCATTTGTTTCTATCCTGTTTATGATTCTATGCCTTTGTACAACAGTGGCCAAGGTGGGTAGCTGCAAACAACACCGTTTGGCCTGCAAAACCTAAAATACTTACCTCTTTTTTTTTTTTTCAGAAAAAGTCACTCAGAGAATGGACACTGGAATGAAGAAGATATGCATGTGAGTTCAGCTTGGTCACACTCCAGATCTTTGACCTTAGGCATGCAGTTAGCTGTGACATTTGTAGGTATCTGGTCTTCTGGTGTCTTTTTGCCCTTACTGCTATTTTGGTTAATAGTCCATCCACATTTTCTTGAGAAACAACTCCTTCCTCACTCTCATTTTATGTAGTTTGTTTAGAAATTGCCTTACCCCTAGTCAAGGATAAGCATGAAACCCAGGCCTGAGCCAGAGGGATCGTTTAGGAATTTGTTCAGGGGCAAACATGTGAGTTGACATGGACCAGTATCAGCCAGGGATAGGTGCATACTAAGGAGGCAAGAAAAGATGTGCTGCTGTTGGTTACCATCTTGGCCCCCTGTGGGACTTGAGAATAAACCTGACAATAGAGAAAAGAAGAAATAAGAAACAGAGAAAATTTTAAGGTTTTAGGATATCATTTGCAGCCCAGAATGAAACCTCCCATGAAACCATGGTGTCTAGAGATATGGCTCAAAACGTTCTGTCTCTGCTAAAGTCAGCTTAAGTTCGGTTGTCTGTCACTTGCTGCAAATAGACCCCTAACTCATACAATACCTAACTTTGTTAAGCCTGTTTCTTCATCCTTAAACATTAGAGTGAAAATAGCTACCTTAATATTTTTTGTGACAAATACTTGATTTTATGTAGCTGACACATGGTGAAAGCCCAGTTAATAGTAACCACCATCATAATTATTTTCATCATCATCATTAATATTGAAAATAGACCTAAAGTTGCTTCGTCTTGATAAAATGTGGAAAATGTTACAGGTGCTGTGCTCAGTTCTTACTATGGAAAGTTCAGTAACTCTGTATCTTAGATTCTTTACTTGCAAAGTTGGGACAAATGGTTCTGGGTCTTTCTTTTAGACAGTGTTTTGAGAATCAAATGGTATGCTGGATACAATCATTTTTAATAGTGTGAAGTGTCATAGTAACCCTTGCAATAAATCTTTGCAAAAATCTTCACAATAAATGTGTGAATGTACCAATTAGGTCAAATTAGACTAAATAGGATTAGGTCAAATTTCTAGGTATGTGCAATGCCTACATATTAACTTCACTCAACTGCCAGTAAGGCTGCTTGACCCCACATGAAGTTTGGAGACCTCTTGGCAAGAGACTGGCACCTTGTCTGGCCTGGTCACTAATACGATCCTTTGTGAAGTTTCTATTGAGTTCTATGCACTGGGTTACCCATGCTGCCTTGAATCACAATACTGTCTGTGTGAGCCACAGAGAGATATAGACATCACTATTTGTTCAAAGAGAATCAGTTTAGAGCCAGGAGGACTGGGTTCCAGGTTCTCTTCTGCCATAAAACCCCCATGTGCTATAAGGAAGTTTACTTGATTTTTCTGGGCCTCAGTGTACAATGAGGATCGATAATAACTAATATTTGTTTCATAAGATTTTGGTGAGAAGCAAAGTTGATAATAACTATGAGAAAGTTTGAGGAAAAAGTAAAGCACAATGTTGTTCTATTCACTATCAATAAGAGTTTGGTACTTTTCCATGCATTTTTAGAAAACAATCTTTTTGCATCTATAATTTGCACAAGTAACAGCTAATTGTTGTTTCACTCTGAGTCAGCAGCAGAATGGTGTCTCTAGTTTGCCAAGTTTAAAAATAGATGCTAGTCTTCTACTTAACACTGGGTTCAAGAGAATTTAGGTTTGGCAAGTGTACCCTTTGCATCTATTCCATTTCTGTTTAGGAGCCTTCTTAAGACTGTTTAGAAAAACTCTGGGCAGAGAATAGTTTTACAAAACAACATTTGATGAGTTGGAGTAAATGAATTAGAAACATATGGACCAAATTTCCCTGAAAATACATCAGGGTTGAAAAATTAAGGGGGAAAAAGCACTTAGCTTTATCCAAATATGTAAAGGCTAGCTTGGGAAACTTGACCAACACAAAACCCCACTGCATTTTTGCACTGTGTATTGGCAGGCAGGGTCTTGGGGTTCCTCTCCTTTGACTTTCTGTTTTGCTAACCAATTTCTCCCTTTCCAATGCAGGAACTTACCTTTCTTTCTCCAGGATATTCATAAGTTTACACATGAGAAACCTAACCCACTTATCCCGAATATTAAGTGTGTTGCTGAAAAATATGTAGCCTGTAACTATCTTGCAATAAAATTAATATAATTCAGTGAACGAAATGCACAGTTTACAATATATGCAGAATATTCTGTAACTAATAGCTAGAGTTTTAGGTATAAACAAAGTGATGGAAATAGTTACATGTATAGTGTTCAGTTCTGCTGAGTCCTTCTGTGACAGCCTGAATAGCTGCACTATTTATTTATTTGAAAATCCCAAAAGTAGATCAATTCAATCCTCTAGCTCCAGGGTCTCTTTTGGATTTAACCTGGGACTCAAATCACATAAGCTTCCTAAATATTTCCTCTATTTTTATTCAGGGATCAATAAGAATTTCCCCAATCGTTTATCCTCAATATGAGTGGTGAACATGAGCCTCCAATTAAGAGGATGGGAGATAATATTAACTTTTATTCCACTTCCCTTTCCTGTTCTTTCCACTTAAGTTCATGATTTCCTCCTTTTGTCTGAAGTCTTCCTTGGTCTTAGAGAAGTTGAGTCAATGGCCACATTTTTTTATCTATTCCTTCCAACTTCAATGTGGTTCCCCCTTACAGAGTACCACTGTGAGTACCATTGTGGTGAGTTAGCTGAGATGGGGCAAGAAGAGGATTGCCAATAATCACTGGTCTGAAAATCATCCGCAAACCTGCAACTAAAATTTAGATATTCCTGCCTGCATCTTTACTTGTATCAATAGAAAACTCTATTGTGTAACAGGATGGAGTAATGAGCTCTTCATCTCATTTTCTACCTATGCATTCTCTAGGTCGAGGTCTGAAGATCTATGGGACCTTGAGATCCCAGGGCTTCCTCTGAACACAGTAGCTCTTGTGTGAACTCATTTAGCATTTATCTTAACCTGCAGGGTTTTATTTACTAATGTTCCATATGCATGTATCTGCCCAATCCAGCGTCAGGTTGAATATTCCAAGGACAGGAACTGTATCTGCATCACAAAACCCACGAACAAGGTACAAGGAGTGTATTCAAGAAACAGCTTTTTAAATGATCATTATCCTTTGCTTTTTATCTTGTTACTAATAGGTAGCTAGCTTGTCTGATATATTTTCTACCAAATAGATTCAAATACTTCATAGAGAGTTTAAAGTGAATGATTTGAAGATGCATTCCCAGATTCCACTACTTTCTTAATAATACACGATTGCTCTATACAATTTATTAATTTTATTACATTACATTATTTAAGAACATAAGGTATACAGTTTCCCTCAAGTCACTTTACTATAATTTTTATTCACTTATATAGTTCTTTGTTTTTTTCTTTTTTTTGTATTTTCTCTTCCTTATGATTTTTTTGAAATTTATTTTTAATTGAAGTATAGTTGACATATAGTATTACATTTGTTTCAGTTCTACCACATAGTGATTTGACAATTATGTACTTTACAAAATGCTTATTACACTAAGTGTAGTTACCATCTGACACCATATAAATTCATGAGAATGTTACTGACTATATTCCCTATGTTGTCCAAATTGTACTTCTTTTAACAACATATTATATATGCTAGTTCCATAATACACATACCTGAGGTATGTCCTCAATCAGAAATTCCTTCAACTCTGAACTTTTACAAATTTTCTTCTTCCTTAGACTATACTGCTGTGGGTTGCCCCATAAGCAACATAGCTTTCTTTTCAGGAAGGGTTCAACTTTATTTCATTTTATTTTCTGAAAGTAAGGTCTATTATTTTGGGTCAACTTGATAAATTGTCAGATTCAGCATTGGACAGTTGGGTAATGTATGTTTTATTTTGTTTTAATGTGCTGCATTTATTATACCCTTCTGTCCTGAACCGAGTGGCCTTTATATTATTAAAAATCTAATGAAAACGAAGTTCACAAAGAACCATTGTTAAAGAATACACTTATCATTTCATTTTTTTTTCTATTAGGTGGACTTACAAGAGCCTATTTTTATAGGTCTGAGCATGAATGACAAGTTGTTTGCTTTAGATTTATGTAGAATTTATAATAAAAATGAATAAAATTTATTTTAAAACAAAATCTAAATTAAGTGGATTCATAAACCACTGCAATAAAAATTTGATTGAATATGAACCTCGACAATTTCTCTAAAAGGTACATTTGACATCTTTCTAGTAGATTTGATTTACTGAAGCAAAATTTTAAATTAAGGTCAGGCAAGGAAATAATAACAGCACCATTTTTATACTTTTTGTTAGAAAATTCTTTATGTCTACATTATATATGTTCCAATTTATTTCCATGCATTTTTTTTATCAACATAGCCAGCAATCACAACTCATCCACACGCTCTTGTAGTTAACAAATTTGAGGATATTTACTAGGTTTCACTCTTCTCCTTGAGTCTGGAGATCAGTCATGAACCATCTTAAACTTCACCTCACTCCTATTAAATAGAGCTCTCTCATTTTCCTTCTCTCTGGTCTTTACCTCAATATACCTACCCATTTAGTCATGCCCCCTTCATCTGTGACAGGAAAAGACCAGTTACTCTTCTTTTCTAAAGCTGACAACTCTACAAGTCATTTTGTTTTCAGTCACATTTTCCTGTCTGCTTTTTCTTTACCAGTGATTCTCTCCAAATTCTGGAACATCTTAAATTCTCTCTTCCTGCAGAAAGCTTACGCTCTACTTAAGTTTCTCAGGTCAGTCTGGAACAGAAGCAGGGTTTTCAAATCTCCTCAAAACACACACCCATCCATTCCCTTTTCTTAATTATCACATTTCTAATGGAATGGACTCTGCCTTGCCATTGCACTTGCTTACTCATGAGCGAAACCATTGCTGTTGGTTTCCCCCTACCACTTGTCTGAAGCTGTTCGCTCAAAGGGAACCAGTGGACCCCTATTTTTTCCTTCACCTACATCCAGTTCTACTTTTTTATAGTACTTGGAACTGTAAATGATCTCCCTTTCTCGAAACGGCTTCTCTTTGCCCTCCGCGTGAGAACACTGTTCTGGTCCCTTGTCTCTTCTACCAATTCAGCCTCTCCTTCATTGGCTGTGTGTCCCCTTCCATTCACTAACTGGGAACCTAACCCTAGGTTTTGTCTTTTTATACTTTACATCTATTTTTTTTTTTTAAAGATTTTATTTATTCATTTGACACAGAGAGAGAGATTACAAGTAGGCAGAGAGGCAGGCAGAGAGAGAGGAGATAGGAGAAAGCAGGCTCCCCGCTGAGCAGAGAGCCCGACGTGGGCCTTGATCCCAGGACCCTGGGATCATGACCTGAGCCGAAGGCAGCGGCTTTAACCCACTGAGCCACCCAGGCGCCCTTTACATCTATTTTAAACACACTCTATCAGAACCGTTATGGCCTTAAATAGTTCCATTGCACAGATGACTCTCTCCTGAATATGAGCTGCCTCAATGTTGTGGCATCAGTTCCAAAGTCCACTGCCTCCTGAATATTACCCCCTCAGTGTCCATCCAAATCTTCACTTTTCTATGACTAGGACCAAATTCATCATGTTTCTCCCCAATGCCAGTCCTCCTTTTGTCTACATAGCTTCCAGAATAAAACCCTTGGGGTCTACCTTGACTCCTATTCTTTTATCTGCTCTGACAAATCAATTAATAAATCCAGTCGGTCCTTCCTTTGACATTTTCTGTCCTTTCTTTTCAGACCGAAGGTGGAGACTGGGGAAGGCAGCCATATTTTAACAAACACTTTGTTTCTCTTATTTAGTGTTTGGAAAGTTGTATTTATTTTAGCTAAGACATATTCATAAGCCACAAAAACGCCCTCAGATAATACTTTAATTTTGCTTCTTTAATTTAATCATTTTCTCTCTCTCTTTCATCCTTTATATCTTTCATTCACATTGCTCTTACACTGACATCATCATTTTCACTCTTAAAAATTACGCTTTTTTAAAAATCTTTCCTAGGGACGCCTGGGTGGCTCAGTTGGTTAAGTAGTTGCCTTCGGCTCAGGTCATGATCCCAGGGTCCTGGGATCGAGTCCCGCATTGGGCTTCTTGCTCGTCAAGGAGCCTGCTTCTCCCTCTGCCTCTGCCTGCCACTCTGCCTGCTTGTGTCTCTCTCTCTCTGACAAATAAATAAATAAAATCTTAAAAAAAAAAAAATCTTTCCTCGTGTTTGAGCTTGTTACCACTCTTTCTTTCTCTCGCTTCATCCCTATTTCTAGACAAACTTGTATGTCTGGATTTTTATTTAATCCACTTTTTGTCCATTCCTTTTTTTTTTTTTTACTTTTTGTCCATTCTTACAGACAAAATAAAATCTGATACAGATATTCTTCAAGTCAGCATCCCTGATGCTCCACTCTTAGTCACAGACATCTGTCAAGAAATGAGTGTGGATCCCGATAACGCCCACGATCACCAGGGCCTTGTCCTGAGACACTCACATAGGCTCAACCCTTCCTCCTCCTTGGAGCTAACATAAATAAACATTCATCCCTGGGACTCTGCCGGTTTTTGTTTTCCTTTTTATTCATAGGTCCACAAAATAGTTGCACAGCGTAATTTATTTTTTTCTAAACAAGAGGTGTGGCTAGAATGATCCAAAGAACCCTTCTCTCGGATCCTGCCCCCCTCACCGTGATATGAATCGATTCAACTTTACCCTTGAGGCCTAGTTCACTGGAGGACACAGGGCAGTTAGGTGCATGCGGCATATTGCTTTTCTGTCTTCTTTTTTCTTTATTTCTTCAGAAAAGGGTCTGGCTTTCCCTTGATGTATAGTTAAAAAAATAATGTCACCATGCCCTTGAACATTTCCCCCTGGAGCAGCCAAAAGAAAATCCTAAAATACGTCCTTTGGCAGAGAAGTACTCATAGTCCCATGGAAGGGAAAAAAATAAAATAAGAAATCTGGATTATTGTTCATCTGAGGGCTGTATGGGTCTCCCAAAAGACGTCGTAGCAAATATGTGCTTCCTGCCATTCAGGGGTGACCACTCTGAAACTGGCCAAGTCAGCAAAGAGGGGAAAGTCCAATTTCATATGGGAGGCCTGTCCGTAAAACAAACTTGGCTTTGTTCTCATTGTGTGTTGTCCAACTCTTGCCTTTATGTACAAGTTGGGCACGTCCCACCTCCATGGGGCCAGCCACTGCCTCTAGGCCATGGGCCAGGGGTAATTTCCAGCAGCAAAGGAATGGGAGCAAGATGGGTTTGGATGGGAACTGCCATCGTGAATGAAGTGAGAAGATTGGCCAAAGTGGGGGAAAAGCGGCAAGCCAAGGCTGGGTTGGGGTCAATTCCTGTGGATCTGTAAATCTCCTTCATGGATCGTTAGTGCTGAAAAGAGCCTCTGGAGGTCATTCAGTATATCCCTCTTCTTCCCCTGGGTCACTTCAACACATGGTTTTCCTTCCGGGTCTGATAGATTTTCAAGAAAGAACATAATTTTTACCTTCTCTCTCTCTCTCTTTTTTAATGTCCTCAATTCTCCATTTAATTCTTCTTGAGTACTGATATACTCTACTAATCAGGTCAATAAGCCAAAACTTCCAGGATACAAAATCACTCTCTTTGGTAACTAACTGTACAGACCATGGTATTGTGTTAATCATCCAGCCAGCTGTCCTAGAAATATTCAGAAGAGCCAGAGGGTGTGCACGAAGCTGTACAATTCATTCACCACTCTTGGGAAAGCAACCTGTATTCATGGATTTATTTGGCAAATATTGATTAAGGTCCTGCTATATGCCAGGCCCTTCCTAGGCACTGCCTCCAAAGTCTGGGAAAGAAAAAAAGACAACAACCCTCCCTTCGTGGAATTTACCAGTCCTGGTGGATGGAGAGAGAACACCATCTGTAAAGAGATTAGAGCATCTCAGCTATTGCCGGCTGCTACCATGAATGAATCATTTCATTTCAGCCCCACAACAATTCATTTGGTAGATAACATTTTTTAAAGACTTACTTATTTATTTTTAGTTTTTATGTTTTAATTTATTTTAGAAAGAGTGCATGAGGTGGGGGAGGGACAGAGAGAGGGAGAGAGAAAGAGGGGGAGAGAAGCATACTCCCCACTGAGCATGGATCCCATGACCTAGAGATCATGACCTGAGCCAAAACCAAGAATCAGACGCTGAACTGACTGAGCCACCCAGGTGTCCCAGTAGATAACATCTTATCAATGAAAAAACTGGTGTTCAAAGAGGGTAAGTGACTTGTGCATGGCTGTGCAAAGATGAAAAGAGGTCTGCCTCCCTCATCAGCAGACAACATCTTGACCTAGGGAGTCCCCCGGTTTTGATCCTTAGTTCTCTTGAAAGGGTTCCAAGAGTGACCCTTCTTAGAATAATTGTAATTTTATAGTTTTTTTCAGTGCAGCATCGACTGAAACCTGACTGCGTGTTAGGAACTAAGGTAGGATTTGAAAAGGCAGTAAAATGTGGCCCCTGGCTTCACAAAACTTGTATTACAAGAAGAAGAGAATTGGACAGTATGATGGGGTAAATGCCATGAGGAAGGTATGAACAGAATGCTAATGAAGCACAAAATAGGGACAGCTGAGCCCATCCTGTGACATTCAAGGAGAGCTCCTCCAACATGACAGCACCAGTGAAGAAGTGTGTGTGTGTGTGGGGGGGGTGAGTGAGAGTGTCGCATGACAGTCAAATGGAGAGAATGGGAGACACCAGGAATAACCCAGAGCCCTGGAACAATATGACATGTCTGAAGAACTTCAAATGGCATCTTTTAAACCTCGATGAGGAAAAGCCTTTCATACCCATTTTTACTCTTTCTAATGTTTTTATCCAAACCTCTCACTGGGTAAGTTTGTTTTGCTTTAATCTCTAAAATGACATGGAAGAAAATTATAACGTGGTTTGAGAACACCCTTACCTCCTTTTTGTTCAAGCAACAATTGCAGTTTCACTGGAGAAGATGAAAATTGATTGTTTCATTATCCAGTGAAGACTTTGATGTCACTGCATGACCCCCAAGGCCAGAGTCAGAGTGAGGTTCTATTGCATACCAAAAACAAATAGCTTTCCATAGCAGAATTTTAACATGTAAACTGCCATTCCTTCAAGCTAATTTGTGCAGATAGAGACAGCGTCTACCCACTGTTGTGGAGGAATTAAAAGGAGTGTCTATTTTTTAAGTAATTATTTTGTAGCACCAGATGCTGATGTTTTCCGTTCAAATAGATGAACCCGCAGGCTGAGATCCACAGGCATGCTCTTCCATACTGTATATGTTTTCAATCAGTTCTACAAGGTTGTTATTTTTTTTTTCAATGTCAAAACTTAACCCACACACAGTCTCACGAGGCATGGAGATGCCTAAGCCACAATGCTGGGTTGTAGGACCTAATATCCGTGTAATGATGGGATTGGCTGCAGGGCACATTTGGAAATAATCTTCAGCCTTTGGGATTGAGACTGAGGGCAGGAAATAATAAAACTGTGTGAAGCTACACTGCCTCCTCCTTTTGCTCCCAGCATTCTGCCTTTTGAGTAGAGAATATCAACATTCCACCAGACTCTAGAAAACTTTAAGACTTGCCGAAAGATAGAAAGTATAGACCTGAGCAGAGCAAGGGAGCACCTTGGAGAATGGAGTAGAGCCAAAAGAAGGGCATTTGGCAACAGTGGAACAGGGAAAGACAGGCTGTGACTGAAATGCAGATGTTGGAGGTCTCCAAACATCTCATCAAACAAATAGACAAAGGGAAATGCTTTTCTAAGTAGCATGCACTTAACCCAGGGAACTCGATGACACATGATTTTTATTGAGCCAAGGAACTCTGTAACATTTGTCAAAGGGCTGGACACTGTGATGAATATGAATAACATCTGTAGCTCTGCTAAGTGGGGTGAAAGGGATGAGCCTGATCCATCTTCTGGCATTGGGTGCGGAAACTGACTCCTGGCAGGGCTTTTGAAAGAGGGTGAAGAGCCCAGTGGGTCAAAGGCCATTTTCTGAAGTATTTGGTCATCTTGCTCTGAAATATCATGACAAACCATAGGTAGAAAAGAATGAGATTAGGAGCCTTATTCAGACTCTACTGTGTCTACCTAAGGCCTTCAAGATCCCCCTGCTATATATGTGAGTGCAGATTCTGTTATATTGTAGCCACTGATTTGTATTGTTATCTAGTATTTTCCAAATTCTTCTGGTTAACACTCTCAAACAGAATATTTTTTACAATTTGGTTTAGAGAAGACGTATGTAATAGATGGACTTATGCACAGATATATTTTCTCTTAAGGCCTTTTCATTTGTGGGTCTCCAGCTGTTGAAAGTACTTCCCATTAGCAAACTGTTGGGATGAGGAGGTCCCTCTGACCCAGCAGGACAAGTGGAATAGAAGAAAGGAGAGGGAATACTAGAGAAGAGAGGGCAAAAGAGTAGTCAAAGGTGTAAAGTCAAAGTGAAGTCCCTCTCTAGGGAGTATCACTAAGCCACTTGGGTGAGGATCAGTCTCAGTACTGGTCCTGTAAAATAGCAGGGTCTTCATCAAAAAAGCCACTGGTTTACATCTGATAATAACCAATTGCTTCACAGAGAATGCCCATGTTGGTCACTTTATCCCCTGCCTATCCACATCAAAAAGTTGTTGCTGAGCCTAGCAAAATAGCAAGCATGCCTCTACTTTCTCTCTTATTCCCAAAGTCATTCTGAGGGTTTTAAAACAACACAGAAGATGGTTTTGATGTACTATAATGAATGAGTCTCTCGTATACATGGTGAAGAGTCACCTCCAAATTCCACTTGGGAGGAGCTTTGTTGGAGTTTTCAGGGATTTGTCATTTTTACTTCTAATTTTACTTGGATAGAAAGCTTCAGGTATTAGTACATTATAATCCTGTTACGAATATTTCTCCACTAATGTAAATATAGCTCCTAAAAACTACCCCTGTTTCACTTTATAGAGGAAGTATGGCTGAGGAAAAGGCTTGGGTTCTACAACCAGATCTGAAGCTGAAGACTGGTGTTATCATTTCCATCTTGTTTGACTTATCTCAATGTCTTCATCTCCCTGATCCTCAGTCTTCCCTTGTAAATTATAACATTCACTTGGAATTATAACATTCACAGGGTTGTTTTGAGAAATAAATAAGATAAAATATGTAAAGCATCTAGAATACAGTAGGCACTCTGTCAAATTTACTGCTTATTAAAATGCTCCCTTACTTCAGGTGTCCTCCCAGGAACATAACAGGTGTATAGCCCCAGTCCAACCCCTGTTGAACAGCAACTCTAGAGACAACTTTTCTTTTCTATACCTCCATGTCCATTGCCATCATCAGTATCTCTGCGCAAGCTCTACTCATCCTATGTTTGACTGACCACTCCCTAAATGTTTTCCCTTATTCTAGTTTGTCAACCATATAATTCATTTGTCTTTCTCAATACCGAGCTTTCTCAAACACAATATTTATCTTTCTCAAAAAGCATTCAGTTATTCCTTTTTTCATATAGTATCAAAACTGAATGTTGATTTCTGATTCCAATCATGATGGAGTAATTGGTACCAACTAACTCTCCAACTTTGAATACCTAGAAAACTTGGGTGCCCAGGTGGCTCAGTTGATTAAGCATCTGACTCTTGGTTTTGGCTCAGGTCATGATCTCAGGGTTGTGAGATTGAGTCCCACATTGGGCACCACACTGGACTTGGAGCCTGAGTAAGATTCTATCTCTCAAACTTCCTCTGCCTCCCCCCACCATGTACTCTCTCTCTCTCAAGAGAAGCTGTTGAAGAGTCGGGCAACTTCTAAGAGTGGCATGGTGTAGGGAAATATTTATGTTCTGACAAACCACAGTAGAGGTACCTTGCTGGACACTGATGGCACCTGGTAGGAACCCCACAAAGGTGATGCCTCAGAGTAAGCTAAACTAGCTCTAGAGTAAAGGCTTTTGTGGACATATCCAAACAAAGTTTGAAAATAGGCATCAAAAGGATAAACTGGTTTCCCCGAAGTGACTTAACTGCCTGCCAAAATAAAATTCAATACTGTTTGAAGGAAGTAAATGAAACCTAAACTTTCAAAATGCAAAAATCACTGTATCTACACTGAATCAAACATTTCTAGGTATTTGAAGAAACAAGAAAATATGACCCATAAACAGGAGAAACATCATTCAATAGAAACAGAATGAGATAAGAGACAGAAAACAAAGGAAAACAAAAGCTTTAAAACTATAAATATATTTAAGGGTTTAAAGGAAATCATAAACATAATAAAGAGAAAATGGAAATAATAAAAGAATCTCTAGAATCAGAGTAGACACTACTTGAAATTTAAAAATTCACTGTATAGGCATAAGAGTAAATTAGACACTGAAGAAGAAAGAGCAGTGAATTTGTAGGTAGGGTAGAAGAAACCATCTAAACACGGGGCATCTGGGTAGCTCAGTCTGTTAAGCATCTGACTCTTGATTTCAGCTCAGGTCATGATCTCAGGGTCCTGAAATCAAGCCTTATGTCAGGCTCCATGCTCAGTGGGAGTCTACCTGTGATTCTCTCCCTCTCAGTCTGCCCCTCCCCCTGCTTGTGCTCTCTCTCTCTCTCTCTCTCTCTCTCTCTCTCTCTCTCTCTAAATAAGTAAATAAAAAAAGAAAGAAACCATCTAAACTAAGAAAAGATAGGACAAAGAATTAGAAGAAATGAATGGGGCATCAGTGACCCATGGGATAATATCAAGCAGTCTATCATATAGTTTCAGACACAGGGAAGTGAAGGGAAAGATATTTGAAAAGAGTGGCAAGAAATTTCCAAATTTGATGAAAGCAATAAACCAGAGATCCAAGAATATCAATGTACCCAAAGAGGATAAAAACCAGTGCAAACCACACCAAGATGTATCATAATCAAATGACAAGAAACAAATATCAAGGAAAAATTTTTAAAAAATAGCTAGAGCCAAAACAACACATTATGTTCTGGGTAACAAGGATAAGAATAAGCAAGTATTTTTTATTTTTATTAATTTTTTTGCACATATTTTTTAGACTAACCAAAGTTGAGATCATTTGCGACCAGTAGACACAGACTACAAGAAACGTTAAAGGATGGTTTTCAGGCTGAAGGAAACAATTACAGATAGAACTCAAATTTCCACAAAGAAATGAAGAATGGTAGATATGGGAAATATAGATTAAATAAAATTCTTTTTTCTCATTTATTAACTTTTAAAGAAGAGATTTGACCATTTAAAGCTAACATGATAACTTGTTATTGGGGATTAAGACATATGCAGAAGTAAAAGCTATAACAAAAGCACAAAAGACGGGTGTGCAGAAATGGAAGCATACAGTTTGAAGGTTCTTACATCAAAGGAGAAGTGGTATAATGCTAACTGAATGGAGACTGTGATAAACTAAAGATGCACACTGTGACTATTTCATAGAGCAGAGCTATTTTATATGGTGATGGTAATGCTCTATATCTACACTGTCCAATATGGTAGTCTTTAACATACTGAGATCATGAGTACTTGAAATGCGGCCAGCATGACTAAGGAATTGAACTAAGGAACTGAGCAGTGTATGGCTAGTGGCTACTGCATTGGACAGCACAGCCTACAATAACCACTAAAAACAAAACAAAACAAATGCACAGAAATCTATTCACTAATAAGCCGATACAGGAGATAAAAGGGAATACCAAAATTGATCAAGTAGTCCCAAAGGAGAGAAAATACAGAATAAAAAGAGAATAATCAGATAGGGTAATTGGAAAGCCCATAAGCCAATCATGTTGACAATTATTTAAATATAAATGGATTAAACACTCAATTAAAAGGCAGAGATTGTCGGACTCTAAAAAAATGAAAACTCAAGACACGACTGAACTGGCTATATTATTTTGGAAAAAGTAGACATCGGAGTGTGGAATATTGCCAGAGATAAGGAAGGACATTAAATAATAATAAAAGGGTCAATCAAGAAGACGTGTAGAACACTGCACACAAGGCAGCAGAATATAACTACTTATAAGAGCACATGGAACAGTCACCAAGACAGACCACATGGTATGCCATAAAATATGTCTCAATAAATTTAAAAGGATTGAAACCAGACTATGTTTTTTGACCACAATGGTATTAAATTAGAAATCAAAAACAGAAAGATATCTGGAAAATCCCTAGATATTTAGAAGTTAAACTGCATGCTCCTAAATAACCAAAGGACAAAAAAGAAATTAGAAAGAAAACTGAAAAATATGTTAAACTGAATGAAAATTAGAATTCAAATATATTAAAATTTATGAGATGATGTTAAAGTAGTGTTTAGAATAATGATTCTCAAACTTTTTCTTCTCAAGGTCCCTTTGCACTGTATCTATCAATATTTGTCCCATAAGAAAAGTGAGAATTTTTAAAAGATATTTATTTATTTATTTATTTTTATTTATTTTTAAAGATTTTATTTATTTATTTGACACAGAGAGAGATTACAAGTAGCCTGAGAGACAGGGAGAGGAAGAAGCAGGCTCTCTGCTGAGCAGAGAGCCCGATGCGGGCCTCGATCCCAGGATGCTGAGATCATGACCTGAGCCGAAAGCAGAGGTTTTAACCCACTGAGCCACCCAGGTGCCCATAAAAGATATTTATTTTGTAAAATAAAATAATAACTCTGTTGTCTGCTAACATAACTGAAATGTTTTTATAAAAACAACTATATCTTGGGGCACTGGGGTGGCTCAGTTGGTTAAGTGTCTGCCTTTGGCTCAGGTCATGATCTCAGAATCCTGGGATCGAGCCCCCAGGCTCCTGTCAAGTCCCCTGCGGAGTCCCCTCCAGAGCCTGGTGTAGGGCTCTTACTCAGCAGGGAGTCAGTTTCTCCCTTGCCCTCTGCCCCCTCCCCTACCTGTGCCCTCCATCTCACTCTTGCTTTCTCTCAAATAAATAAATAAAATCTTAAAAAAGAAAAAAACTGTATCTTCCAAAAATTGAGATTGACATTATTTTTCACAAATTTTTTTAATGTCTTGCTTATTAGGAGACACCAGTTCCCACATCTGCTTCTATATTCAATCTGTTGCCATAGGCCATTTTAATTGAAGTATATAAAAAAAAATCCAGCCTCACAAAAACTTGTAGTTAGCAAAGGGAGGGCTATTTTTATAGCCTTTACAGATAATTGTGGATATTTTTCTTTGATAGTATGCCAGAACTTGAAAAATGGTAGTTCAAGCTTTTTTTACGCATAGCTACATTAAAATCCATTAACCCATTTTGCACTTTGAATGGATAATTTACCCATACATAATTTTGCTAAATTATACATTGGTCAGTTGGAAAATTTTACTACACTGAATTAAGCAGCTGTTCTGAATGTTGGTGCATCACATTATATGCCATCAAAAATTCCATTTGTTAATATCACTATCAATGTCATCATGAGGGAGACGTTTCAAGCCCATCATGGCAGATAAAATTTTCCAAAATTCTAATTTTTGCTTGCAAATTCAAATGTTATCATTGGCAACAAAATAATAGCAGCTGATTTCTCGAAGTTACAAGTCCTCTCCATTAATTTTTGTGATAATGACTGCCAATTATGCACTTTTTTTTACCAGCTTTTTCCCCCCAAGTGAAACTGGTGTTCTCTGAAAAAAAAGCAGCAAGTTCAGTTTGCAACTCAATCACCCAAGTGTTTTGCCTTGAGACAGCCACGTACTTCAGTTTGCAGAGGCAGTGTGTTATGTGTGCTTCCCGTTTCACCACAAAGAATATTAAAAAGACTTGACCTATGCACTAAGAAAGGAAGCAACCCAATTTAGAAAAGGACAAACTGACATCTCACTAGAGAAGATGTACAGATGGCACATAAAGCCTACTAAAAATGTTCCCCATTATATGAGACACATGAGACACCACTACCCACTATTAGGAAGGCTAATTGTCAATTCTTGGCAAAGATAGGGAGCAACAGAAACTAATGGGTGGTTTATATTGATGGGGATGGAAAACATTACAGCCACTCCGGAAGACAGTTTGGCAGTTCCTTACAGAGCTAAACAGTTTTATCATACAATCCAGCAATCACATTTCTACGTATCTACCCGACTGATTTGCAAACTTAGGTCTCTACAAAAACCTGATGATAAATGTTTATGCAGACTTATTTACAATCACCCAAACCTGGAAGCAACCAAGATATTCTATGATAGGTGAATGAACGAATAAACAAACTTTGGGACATGTGTGACAAAATCCAACACAAATTCATGTCAAAAATCCCTCCAGTAAATTAGTAATAGAGGTAAAACTTACATCGAACATTTAGTAGCAAAAGACTGAATGTTTCAACCTAAGATGGAGAGCAAGTCAAAGATGTTGGCTCTTACCAAATTCACCTCAACATCGTACTGAAAGTTCTAGATAATGTAATGGTGCAAGTAAAAAGAAGTAAGAAGTATCCACATTGGAAAAGAGTAAGTAAAACAGTCTTATTTGAAGAGGGCATGGATATGCATGTAGATAACCTCAAGGTATTAACAACAACAACAGCAAAAAACTACTGTAACTAACAGGAGAATTTACCCAGGTCATAGAATACGAGGTGAATAATCAAAAATCCATTGTGTCCTGAGTACTTCTGTTTTCATTATCTTCCTGGGCAACTGAATTCCTATAAACCTGAGAGTCCACACGTGCCCAAGTCCAAAACCACTTCTGTGTCACCTGCTGGTTGCTGCCATTCCCTGCATGTGGTCTGTAAGCAGCTCCCACCAGCATCCCTCCTCCAGGACCAAAGCCCTCGCTCGCCCAGCACGGGCCAGTCCCTCAGCTCTGAGCCAAGGCCCTCTCTGGAGCTTCTTTTGGCTGAAGAAGCTTGCCTTGTCCAAGGTCAGGCCCCTTTCTGGAGACAGCCTGTCCCGGAAACTGGTTGATCTGAAAGCATGAAGTCCTGGTGCTCTCGCCCCAATATGCAACAATCTTGCATGGCTATCCCAGCTCCAAAACTGCCCAAGCTACTAATCAACTGAAGCCTGTATTGCAACTAGTTGCAACTAGTTACACTAGATTCACCCTCTCCCTCTGTCCCACTCTGATCCTGCTTCCTTCACTCCCACACAGATGTTCTTCAGGGCTCTCCCTGATAAAATTCCTGCCCACAGCTTAGATTCTGCCTCCCAGGGAATCCAGACATAGACCGTAGGCAGGTGAAGGCAAGAACAATAATTGTGTGGCTTCCAGACCCCCTAAAATTCACATTAAGCCCCCCGTAAACAGTATCACCGAGAGTCCTGCACGAAGTGTGTGCCCTGGGTCAGCAGTTATGCCGAATGTAGTGCTTGAGGGGAACCCAGAGCTGGGTTCCCCTGACCTATGACCACGTCCCCCACCCCCAGGATGTCCTGACCCCGGACAAAGGCATGTGCTGCACCGTTGGCTAAGCTCTCCCTGACCCGAGTTTATTTTCATGGGTCATACCATCCCTTTACAGCCAATGCAAAGCGAGAGCAGGTGGAGAGGATAGGAATTTCCAGCAGCAATTATAAGGGAGTTCACGTCCCTCTCACTGGTTCATTTTTTTTCTTTCCCACTACACTGCTGAACTAGTTGGTTTTGTTCATGTTTTCATCGTACCGACACTTAAATGTCTTTCACTTTTATGGGGACCTGGTGGCATCACATAGATTATAAGAGTTTTGTGGGGTTTTTAGCGTTCTTTTATACACATGCGTGTTCGTGTTTGGTTTCAAACACAGTGGACACTTCCTGAACGCCATGTCTCAGTGTGCGTTTGCCAAGTTGACATCAGAAGCATGAATGTCACGGGAGCTTGGAGAATCTCCAGGACCTCTTTGGGAATGACCCTTACTCTGTGTGACCACAGAGATATGCTTGTTTCTTTCCTGGGAGTAGCATGCAGTTTCTCTTCTGAGTACCTACTGAAAATTGGGACTATGGATTCCTGAAGCAAACGGTAATAACCTGCTTCATGTCCCAAAGAAAAGCATATTTGTACAGATGAGAAAGGCTTGCCCTGGAAGTGAAGAGACCAGAAAGTGCAACTTTGATCCATTGATTTGACGATGATGATAGTTTTAATTTTTAAAAGGGCTTTTTACTGGGGCACCTGGGTGGCTCAGTCAGTTAAGCATCTGACTTTTGATTTTGGCTCAGGTCATGATCTCAGGATCCTGGGATCGAGTCCCAGGTCAGGCTCTGAGCTCAGCACGGAGTGTGCTTAAGGATTTCTCTCCCTTTTCCTCTACCTTCCCACCCCAAATCTTTATCTCTTTCTCTCTCATATAAATAAATCTTAAAAAAATAATAAAAAATAAAATGGCTTTCTACTACTTCCACCTGTATATATAGACAAAAAGGGAATAAAATAACCTAATAGAAGGAGGTAAAATGCATATCATCAAACCCTTATTGCAAAATAGCATTAAATTAGCATACTCAGTTGCTCAAGAGAACATAATCATTAGTGACCAGATTCTTCGTGTCCTGTGAGATGTGGTCAGTTATCTGGGCGATCCTACCTCAGCTATACCAAGAGGACCACTCTGGGTCTTGTCAGAAGTTACAAAATGAGAATTTTATTGATAAAGACAATTTGTCAGTGGCACAAAACTAGGTAGGAAAAAAGGCCAAAGCTCAGGCAACATTAAAGTCCAAATAAGTCAGCAAAGAAGGGGTTTTCCAGCTGAAGAAATCTTACATCATACCTAAGAATGCAAAAAAGACAAACCCCTGGCAATTAAACTTACTTTTAATATAATAAAGAGATCTGCTGAGCTACCATTTATATTTCTGGCTAATTACTAGTCCTGCCGAGGGTGTCACAAGATCATTTTAAAGCATTGTGCTTACCTCAGCAGTGTGGCAAATACTTGTGAGCATCGCCATAGTCTTAAACTCTTAAAGGATATACAAAGTGAAGTGTGTTTTCTTACATCAGGATTTATCCCCTTTTGACTATCCCGAGTTACATCAGCCTCTTTTTTTGGGGGGATTGGGCTCTTGTGGAGCATAAAATAACCCCTGATTTGGAGATTAGACAAGCAGTTTTCTGGCGAACAATGGGGAGAACAGCAGCAGATACTGGAAAATTCGCCCAGTATGGGCTTCCACAAAGCTTTCCTTTCTTCTTGAAAATAACAACCCTCACCTCATTTTATACTTGAAGGTCATTGGCTAAAACATGGGATGTGGATTTAATGATCCAATTTCTTAAAATAAACATAGGGGGCATAACAAATAACATCCCTTGTACTAATGGAGGGAGGAAAAAAAATCTACAGACACACAGAAGCAATGAAAATGTCACTGAAGGGATATAAACTGATTGTAAAGAAGAAACGCAAGTCCAAAATTTTCTATTACCTGACACACCTGGAATCAAAACCATCGTTTCTGTGGCGTGGTGGTCAAAGACGGCTTTCTTTCAAATTTTGCACATAACACATAAAAGAGTTGGTTATGAAAAGGCCACAAGGCTGGAACAGGGCATGATATCTGGTTATATAATGCGCGGAATGGTAAGTGTGTGGACATCAACACAGAGCAGCTGCATCAAGACTTCCTCCTCTGAGAGTCAGTCATCCCTGGTCACCCAGGGTCTTGCAAGATTCGATCAGAACTTTCATGGCATCCAAAACAACATAAGATAATCACTTTGGAAAAGCCAATCAGGACTGTCAACCTATATCTCCTCTCCATAGGGGAAAAAAATCCAAGGGAGCATTGTTGATAATGGACTGCGGCCAACAAGAGCTTTGCATAGCGACAGGGAAACCACAAACCGTACCAGGTTCAAGTTCGGAAGCTTGAAAGCTTCTCTAAAGCCCTTCCCAACTTAGTGAGCTTTCAGAATACAGCTGGAAGACTTGCACATGGAGATTTTCTTGGTGATAAATTTTAGTTATTCCTGTTTCTTATGAGTGCCAAATTTATCGATTAGACCATCTCTTCTTAGAGCTTGTCATTTTGCTCCTTAGATTCATAGTGCGGTGAGGCTTGCCTTCAAAACATTTCTTGCAGTTTGCACTGATCGACTGATAGCAATTGCTGTAGTCACTTGACAAATATCTGTCCCCAGAAAAAAACAGAAGGTCCGTGAGAGACAAGATCATAATTATTCTCATTTTTGCTCACAGTCCAGCTCCCAGAAAAGTCCCAGGCAGGGAATGAACTCTCAAGGGTGTTTGTTAAACAAATGGAAGTTAAAAGAAAAGGATTTGTATATGCACGTTCATGCATGTGTACATGCATAGGCACACACATACTCATGCAATATGTAGTTCGGAACTGGAAAGGGAAACCCAAGAAGACATTTTCTGCACAAATTCATACCACATCTAATAAAACAAGATCCACAGACTCCTTATCTTCACACGAGGGCATGATAAGCCTGTTTTCAAGAGCATGTTCCGTGATAGCCAAACGAGAGGGCTCTTGTGGAAAACAGACAAGCCATTGCCTTGTCTGGGCAGGCTTCTTTAGTGGGGATGAGCGGCTTCTTCCCTTGTTCTTTTTCCCTTGTGAGTGGAAAAGAAGCAAAAGATGTTGGAAATATAAAATGAGAATTTATAACAAAAGAAAAGAGAAATGTTCTAATAAGACTCCTTAAAAACTAAAATCTGGGCATCTGGGTGGCTCAGTAGGTTAAGCATCTGCCTTTGGCTCAGCTCATGATCTCAGGGTCCTGGGATCGAGCTCCGCATCCTTGGGCTCCTTGCCCAGCATGGAGTCTACTTCTCCCTCTCACTCTCCTTCTGTGCTTTCTCTCACTCTGAAATAATTAAATTAAATACTTAAAAAAAAACCCTAAACTAAAATCTACTTTTTCCCCTCTTTCTGCATAATCAACACAATACTCAAAAAAGAACATTTCTCTCATAACAGCTGAACTAGGGATAGGTGCAAAGTGTATGTGCATGTGGACAAGTGCACATGTGTAATATCAGTCCTAACTCTCTGATACTTATCAGCTAGTAAAGGGTCCATTTTGCACAGGCTGACCACCATCAGCCCTCTAGTCTCTAAGTTAGAGAATAGACTGATAGGCTACCGATGCCCTATCTTTCAGAGAGGACTGAGAAGTTTTGAACCAATGGGGAGAGACGATCTACTTGACCCTTTAACTAGTCCAGGTCTCTCTGATAGTGTGATTTTTTTTTCCACTGCAAGAATCTAACTGAGGAAAAATATTAAAGCTGACTTTTTTCTAAACCACCTATCAAGTAGCTTTGTTGGGGAGTGTACATATCTTAATATTTCCAGTTGCTGCACAAATCAAGCCCTTTCTGTGTTGAGACTCAGAGAATGCAGGAATGTGCTTTGCCAAGCACTTTCTCTTCAACTTTTAAATCCAGGCTTTGGGGTCCTTCACAGTCAACTTAGCAGCAAACTTGTAAAATACATGCACAAAAAGGGTTGGTTTGGCATCTCAGAAGTCCAAGGAGCTTTCTCAGGAAAGCCTCATTTCTTAGAAATAGGAAAAGTTGCTTTTCCAATAGTACATGTCTCCAGGAAAAAAAAAAAGGTGTTATTACAGGAAAATTATTATCCACATTATTTACGACAACAGTGAGGGGAAACAAGAACTCGAATCTTAGAGGGATTGAGCTTGGCAAGAATCTTTGATTTTAAAAACATTCTATTTTGCCAAATGCAATCTTTCGGTGTCAATTTTTATATTTTTGAGAAGTAAATCATATCTTCCTAAAACAGTTAATCTCTCCTTCATTTAGAGAGATGAGCGTGCATGCCTTGTCCCTCTACTTTGGCCAGTTTTCTCAAACCAGTAACACACTGAGGGATACCAAAATGAATTGTTAATCCCCCTGAAACCTCTCACATCTCTGTTTTGATAGACAAAGAGAATGTTATAGTAAGCAGAGGACTTTGAGATCTTTTACTTCAATTTCCTCGTTCTAATACCCAGAGATGTGAAGTGACTTGGCCAAGATCACACAGCAAAGAAATAGTGTGTATATTTCTCATCCAAGTCTCTTGCCCCTTCCATTAAAATAACCTGCTGTCCCCACTCCACCCCACACGTGAGTTTTCCATACAACTCACTTAATAGCCAGTTGCTACGCAAGAAATTAAACTAGACTTGTAGGAAACCAAAATAAACACAATTTTAAAAGTATTTGGTGTTCAAAAGGAAAAGTTCCAGTGACCTGAAGATGGACATGTACGGATAATTGATTTCCCAACAGTTTGGGGATAAATCTTATTTTTAAATCTTTTTTGCTTATGTATTTAATACTTGTATTAGATGTGTTTATTTAGTTTGCCTGTGTAGCCTTTAGCTTTTGAGAACAGTGAAGAACTTGGTGTTATGTAAACAGAATGGAATTCTACAAAGAAGTCTGGAGAAAGGAATAGAAAACAACACAGAAAACACAAAATGTTTATCTGTAATATTTTTATATTCAACTCTCCACCCCATTCTCCTACTGTCTCATTGCCTGGATGATCACACCAGCTTCTTGGTTAGTTCTCCTGAGTCTACTGTTTCATTTCTCAAATCTCTCCTGAGCACAAAAGAACTTGATGATGTCACTAGAATATCATTTTGAAGTCACTCCTCTGATAAATTAGAACAAAATTTCTTGCTACTTGTACAATCAAATTTAACTTCTTACCTGAGATTCCAAATATTTTATACCATATCCTTCTTCAACTGTATCTTCCATCATTCCCTTGTACTCAACGTTCATTTGGTCCAAATCTAAATACCTGCCATTTCCTACATGTACCTTCAGAGTTGCCACCTCCATACATCCTCTGATGGCACCTGCTTCTATCACATTTGCCTGGCTCAAGTTTACTTATTCTTCAAGGATCTGTTCTGGTTTCATAAACACAGAAAGCATAGTAGTGGTTGCCAAGGTGAGTGGGGGAGTGGGAAAAATAGGTAAAGGGGATCAAGAGGTATAAACTAACTTTTAAAAAGAGAATGTCAGGAAGGAAAATGGAGAATAAATGACTACAATGTATTAAAAGAAAAGTGACTTTCTTTGGTTACGACCTTCAGCAATACTCTCTGCCTCCTCTGAGATCTTACAGTTCTTCATTTACATCACTTGTGTGTTGTAAAGAGCTGAATCTGTTCCAGGAACTGTGATAAGAGCTTTCCATGGATTATGTCATCCCATTCTCTCAACTGTGGGAGAAGGGTACTATATTATTCCTACTTGACAAGAGAGCACACTGGTCTTCAAGAGGTTATTTGTCTAAGATCACACAGCCAGTAAATGGCAGAAACCATAGCAAGTCTAATTGCCTTTATGTCCAGATGTATGTGTGTGTGTGTGTGTGTGTGTATATATATATATATATATATATATATATATATATATATATATCTCAAAGTCATTGACTTTGCTTCATATTCATTGACGCTGCCACAGTCCAAGACACTGCTGTTTCTGCCTGGGACTCTTGCCAGGATTCTCTGCTCCCTGCTTTCTTTCCTGCCTCTTCATATTTCATTATCTACACTTGTGCTTTCCAATACAGTAGCCACTAGTCACATGGAGCTTCTAAGCATTTGAAATGTGGCGAGTGCACTAGGTTTTGAAGACTTAACACCAAAAAGAAGTATGTAAAATGTTTAATTCATCACTTTTTTCTGCATTGTTTTTTTTTCAGCTTTTTTGAGGTATAATTGACACATATAATTGCAAGATATTTAAAGTGTACGTGGTGGTGATTTGATCCATGAACACCTTGTGGCACTAGATGCCTCCTGGCATCTGGTTGATTAACACATCCATCACTTCAAAGACTTACTTGTTTATGGTCATTATTTTTTGGTGAGAACATGCAAGCTCTACTCTCTTACCAAATTTCAATGATAAAATTAAGTGCATCCACCATCCTTGGACCTCACTCGTCTTGAGACTGAAAGTTTGTACTCTTTACCGATCTCTCTTAATTTCCTCCACTCCCAAGTTCCCTGGGGATCACGTTTCTAGTCTCTGTTTCTAAGAGTTTGACTATTTTATTTAATATTTTAGATCCTACATATAAGTGATAGCCATGAATTATTTGTCTTTCTCCTGCCAGCCTATTTCACTTAGCCCACAAAGGGGATCCCTGAAGAACAAAGATGACAGACCAACCTAGATTCTTGATAATGTCATTGAACAATTGAATAATTCGAATTACATTCTATCTTCTCCAGCGTGATAAAAATGCTCCTTAGTGTTTGAATTGAATATTGTTACCTGCAGCCAAAAGCGCCTTAGCTCCCATAATACACCTACTCTCTACTCCCTAATACATTCTCATTCCCACTTTGTGGTTTTTGCACTCTGGCCTCTGCTCTAGGCTCTCCATAGCTAGCTCCTTCCCTGATCAGTCTCTCTAAAGTAGCCACAGCTTCCCAGCCAGTCTTTATCTCATCTTGCTGTTTGTATTATCTTTAGAGATCTTACTAGCATCTGATCTTGATTTTGTGATTACTTTTTAGCTTTCCCTCAATGAAATGTAGACCCCACAATTTGCCAGGCACAGAGAAGAGATTCGACAAATATTTGCTGAACAAACAAACAAACTGAAATTTAAGTAAAAGAAAGCAAATATATCACTTTTGCAGAAGAATCACTCTTAACTTTTTTCATGGACAAGTATAAACAAATAGTCTCTATTTATATTTATTCATATACGAATTTGTATTGGAACCACAGAATATGTTGAGCTTTTATAGTTAGGTTTTTGGGTTTGGGGGCTAGTCAGGGTATCATTTAAAAAAAGATTTTATTTCTTCATTTATTCAGAGAAATTGCAAGTGGGGGGGTCAGAGAGAGAGGGAGAGAGAGAGCATCTCAAGCAGACTCTTCTCTGCACATGGATCTGACACAGCTTGATCTTGTGACCCTGAGATCATGACCTGAACTGAAATCAAGAGACAGACACTTGACCAACTGAGCCACCCAGGTGCCCCAATCAGCGTATCATTTTTGTGAATTTCACCAAGAATCAAGTTGCTTATTTAAGTTACGTCTATGAAACCACTGACAAGTAAGAAGTTGGAAAATTCAGTTAAACTCTATGCTTCTGCATTCAAAGAGTGGTTAAACAACATATTTGGATTCTTTTCCATGTGTTTGGTGAAAAATCTAATTGTTTCATCAGATGCCTGATTTATTTTTATTATTTTGTCACAGTACTGCTATATCCTATATTCTAAAAAAAGCAGCATATTACAACAGTACTGTGGTAAAAGTATGATGAAGGTAGGTACCAAGTCCTAAAACAACCCCCCAAAAAGGATGCATTAACTAAGAATTTGGAAAAGATTCACAGAAAGGTGATGGTGGACTCTTGTCTTACAGGATGAGTAAATGACCATCTATTAAACAAGGTGGAAGGAGGTCAGTTGGGTCTCTATGTAAGTGATTTCAGTCAATTCCTAGTGATCAACACACTTTCATGAATGAAACTGTGTGATTAATTTGTATCTTTAAGATATCAGTGATTTAGAATCTGTTATGCTAGTTTATTGTCTGAGCCATCTGGCAATTAGACATACACTTCCTGCTTTTCTGGTAGAAGTGCTAATAAAGAGCAAATGACACAAGAGAAGGCGTTGAACAAAAGACAGAGAAGAGAACCTGAGTTGCCTAGGACTTGAATAAACCACCTTGGATCACCAGGAGTTGACCTGTTTCGTTTGATTGTCAATGCCGATTAATAACAGCTCTTCCCTGGATGCCTCCACAAAGTTTAGACCTGGGAATGGTGCTGAGCAGATCCCTTCTTCTCTTTTCTTAACAGTACTCCACAAAACCAAAATTCTTTCCATGTTTAAGTCATAAAAGAAGGGTTATCAAACAAGTCAGAAGCACAAATGTGGCCATGGTAGATGGGAATCACAGGCAGCATCTTCCAGCACAGCAGTGAAACTTTGATTTAAAATTTTCTCCCTATTCTTAGAAAATTATTATCTTTGTCTCGATAGCATCTCTGAAAGCCTCAAATTTGATCTGATGAAGCCATAAACTTTCAGCCAAAATGGGTAAGACCTCAGTATCTGGAAATTGGGTGTGCAACTAAAAAAATCAGGACGATTGACTACATTTTAAATATTAATCTAAATTTTTAGTTTTGTGCTTATGACTTTCCTCTTAATTCTAGTTAGCTATTCCTCCAACTGAAAAGGCCTCATCTAGATATTTTGGTCTCAGGCTGAGTCCATATCATGTTGTTGTAGTGAGAGTGATCTATCTCATGATATAACTCATTTCTCACTCACTCGTATCCTGTCTAATAAAAGTAATAACTGTGCAACTCACTAACCTGCCACCAAAAAGAAAGGAAATCTTACCAAAAAAGTTGCAAATGTCCACTATGTGTTGTAGTATGAGAAACAATAAGTCTGATATTAAAAAGGAGTTAGAAATACAACAAAGTTGCATGGTAACAGAAAAAAAGGATAATTGTAAGGAAATCAGAAAAATTTCCCATAAATACCAACTTTATTGATTACTTTTCACGAAGTTGTGTTTTGGTAATAAACAACTCTGAAATCTAAGTGACTTATAACCACAAAAGTGTATTTCTTGCTCATGTGACCTGTCATTCATGGACTACTTTCTGTTTCACGTGTCTTCATCACTCTAGGATCTGGGCTAAAAGAGTGATGCTATCTGGTACATTACATTCTCATAACACAGAGGAAAGAATTATGGTGAAACCACAATACCCAAAGCTTCAGCTGGTAGGTGGTACACATCACTTCTGCTTATATTCTGTTGGCCAAATCAAATCATATGGCCAAGCTTGGTATCACTGGGGCACGAAGTATAACCGTATCACAGAAAGGGTACCAGGGAAGGAACGTGCATAGACGGGTCTCATGAATGGGGGAGGAGAGATAGCATATACTTGGGACAAATAATACACTCCATTGCACAGCTTTGTCAGTTAAAGTATAGGGTAGTACCCTTCTTTTGTGAACATCTTTACATCCAGAAAAATGGGAAAATAAAATAACAACTTCTTACCACTTGGTGACGACTTAGTAATGTGTATATAGGAAAACAACTTCTTTAAATTCAGTTCACTTTTTTAAGTTAAATGTGTTACAAGGTTGAAATATAAGATAATTGATTTCACCGAGCTTTTCACTTTTTAGCCATGGAACAAGTTGGCACAGGGCTTGAGTACCTAAGTCATGCTGATTCTGAGAGCTTAATTCCATGAAAAACAATGCTAAGTGTCATATTTAATTATACATCCTTCTAGCAGCGTTCTGAATCTGAAGAACTTTTGAAATATAATATTTTGGGGAGCCTATTATTGTACTTATTTAAAAATATTTGAGAAGGACATAGACTTCACCAGATTGACAAAGATGGACAAAAACAGTTAAGATCCTCTACTTGATCTATGACTTTATGTTTTTTCCTCTTTCATTTCCTTTTTGGATTTACTCTCTCTTATTAAATTATAAGATGAAATATGAACTATATCTTTCTTCTTTTCCTATATCCTTTTTTTTCTAAGTCAGTTAACATCCCTTTGGCAGTAAATAATAAAAACATAAAAGCCTATTTGTCTTGGACAGTAAAGTATGTTCTTCATCTCACCTAACATATAGTGTTAAGGTCAAGTGACCCTAGAACTACATAATTTGGTGCTCAAATGCAATACCAAAGATTCAGTTTCTTTCCATCTTTTTTATTCTGAAATCCTCAGTATGTCAACTTTGTTCTTTGGCAGTTCCAAATATCAAAACCAGGCACTATAATGTGTAAAGGTAGTTTTGTTCTTTTATTATTTTTACTTTAACTTAGAAGTAAAGGAAACCTGGTGCCTGGGTGGCTCAGTAGGTTAGGCATCTGCCTTCTGCTCAGATCATGATCCCAGAGTCCTAAGATTGAGCCCCACATCAGGCTTCGTGCTCAGCAGGGAGTCTGTTTCTCCCTCTCCCCGTGCCCCTCCCCCTGCTCCTGTGTGCTTTCTCTCTCTCTCTCTCTCTCTCTGTCTTTCACACACACACATAAATAAGTAAAATTAAAAAAAAAAGAAGTAAAAGAAGTAAAGGAAACCTTTCCCAGATACCCTCCAGAATACTATCTCTGTGTCTTCTTAGCCAGAGTTATATCTCTGACGCATACCCATATTGAGATCAATTAGTATAGGTATATATCCAATTTTGCTTTACTCCTTGACCTGGAGAGAGCCATTCACTGTGAGTCTAATGGGAGAGGGGTAAATTCCCAAGTAAAACATGGGGTGGGGGTGGGGTATTGGAGGACTTTGTCTGCATGAAAAAATGGTATTAAGGATACCGGCTGTACCACCATGTCTGCTGTGGTCCCAAAGACAAGATTTTCAATCATTCCAAATAAAAAGCAGAATTAAAGAAATCATGTGTATAATTCAAACTGTAACAATCCTGAAGTATTTGCATCATTAAAGTAAAAACAGAGTTTGGATAGCAGTAACTATAATGATCTGGTGAATGACTTCATTTTACTATCACAAACCCGGTACCACACAAATATTTTTTCAAGCAAGAGCAGAGAGTGTACTCCTTCTTTATTTATATTCCACTTAGGGCCCAAGAGGATTTGAGCAGGCTCATTTAACTTTGAACAAGGGTGGGCAGACAATCTCCTTAATAATGAAAATGAAAAAATATAACAATATTTTTTAAACACTCTTTTTGTTTCTTTTACATAACCTTCCTAAATAACAGACATGTATGAAACAGAGACAATTAAAAAAAGACTACTTCAGACTTATAAATTGTCACATCAGTATTCTGTCTTCTTTTGTATAGAATGAAAAATAAATAAAAGTAGAATTTTATAAACATTCTTTATTCTAGTTGTATAATTTTTTTTAAAAAATTGTATGTGACTATTAGTTCACTAAGACCAGTGTACAGGACAAACTTGAATATTTGGATTAATGGGGACCAAACTGAATGTTGATTTATTCAATTCTGTGCAATATGTCCTGGTCATATGCAACATTCACCATACCTTGTGAGATACTAGGGATACAAACCTGATCAAGCCAGACATATGAAGAAAACAAATGTATTTCCATATATAATGTGCCAGACTGTGATAAGGACTATACTGGAGATAATTTGGAAAGTGATTCTGGAGCGCTCAGGAAGGAGTGATTTCTTGGACTGAGGAAGAATGGTGCAATGTGAACTACTTCAGAGAGATAATGAACATGTCCTTGAAGGAAAAGCAAACTATTGCTTGGCGGAAAAAAAGAAGGGTGTTTCATGCCAAGCAAAGGCATAAGCAATGGCAAGTGTGGTGCTGTTGCAGCTAAGACTCAGTGCCTCAGTCCTGGGGCGACTCACATTCAGAGGAGTGTGCTAGGAGAAGCAACCTTCATCTTGATCTACAGCTCTCAAAGTCTCTTGTCAAGACTCCCTGGGTTGCCCAATTCTCAAGTTCCCTGCAACTTGAGGAAGCTCCCATTCTCCTACCTGAAAAGAATTCTGTCTCCGTCATCCATCCCACCCGGTTCTCACTGTTCCATTTTCTCCACCCTGTCTCACTCCAAGCCCTGTGAATGTTGACACTCTTTAGCTCTGGTTCTTTTTTGCCTGAGACCTGGTTCAGGTGACTTGGACTTTTCTCTTCATCCCTCTTTCTTCCAAACACGTTGATGCGCTTGTTTATTGCTTTATTTCCCAATTCTGCATTCCTAAAATTCAGAAACAGAATAATCCTCCAAGATTGGGGGAAGGAAGTGATATTAAGTCTCCTCTCTGCAGGAAGGCTGTGGACTCCCACAAATTAAACCTTTGTCCCATCACACAAGGAACCCTAAAAATGCCAAGCACCACCAAGCAGTATAGGGAGAGGAAAACCGGGAAATGAGATTTGGAAATTGCTTTGGGGCCAAATTGTGAAGAACATGAGTCTAAAGCTGGCCTCACACTTCTGAGAAAGTGAACAGCCTCTTAGATCTGTGTTTTAGAGAAGTAATGTCATAGCTGTGTGGAGTTCCGGGAAGCAAGAATTTTCAACACCCATCCTTCTGGGCTTCTCTGTAGGGTATAACTCCTCCAAAAGATGGGCTTCTTCACTAAGGAAGGATGCCCTTGTTAACTTTTCCAAGCACTTAAAATAAAAGGCCAAGAAATTGGGTTTCAACTAAGATGGTTGTCCACTCTAACTTCCTGACCTCTCTCAGGCTTCTAGTAATGAGAAGAAGTATAGAATACAATTTCTTCCCATACAATCTTACTTTCATAATGCTGAAGTAATAGCAAGGTCAATTAATGGTTCTGTGAATTCTTGGCTCTATCATCCTAGGCAGATTACTTAATTTCTCTGGACTTTAAATACATACTGCAAAACACTTAGAACAGTTCTGATCAGAAAGGTGTTGGTGAACTAATATGTCCTTTACTTCTGCCTTTCTTGCAGTACTAAACTGCAGATATGCATTACCTGGAACCACAACTCAAGGGCACCAAAAAGAGACAAGGTTCATGGATCCTAACTTTTTGTCTCCTACTAGGTTTTGGTCTCCACCAAGCACTTGTCTTTGGTGTCGCTCAGGAAAGAATAGCCTTCCTCAGATACTACGGAAGTCTTCATATGGAATGGAGGACTGTCTTTCTAGAGGCATGAAGGATGTAAATTTCTACTGCTTTTTCTGAGAACAAAACAAAGTCATTAATTAATGAAAAACATTCTAGCAGTGTTTTTGTGTGTCTTTGGATGGACACTATTAAATTCACAAAGAATATCTCAATAATAATAATAAATAATTTTAATGTACTCTTATTTTCTTGGGCTTCTCTCACCCCTGTGTCTGAAGCCAAGTATCTGGTCTTCCAATCAAAATCCCTGTACTTTGAATATCATTACACTTGCTTCCTTAGTTTCAGTCTCTGAGGATCATGTTCCATGTTAACATGTTAATAGGAGATGACTCAGTGCTTCCCCATTTACATAGCACAATTGCATTTCCAATCAAAACTTCTGAAGACACAATACCTGTTTTATACCAAAGGACTATTCATTCATTCTCCTGACCAAATCTCAGGCAACACAACAAGTGAAATGTTAAGAGCATAAAGATTCCAGGACAGGGAACTTTTGTAATCATGTTTATACAAGAAACAGTTCCTATGCAGAGGCTGTTCTGATTTGAGGATTTTTAGAAACATAAAATATTAGAAGCAGAGGCGAACTTAGAAAACTTATCCAACTTCCTCATTTTCCAAATAAGGAAACCTAGATCTCCAGGTGAAGTCACTGCGATCTCAACAGAAATCTCTTAGCTCAGAAGGCCACCTTTTTTGACCATTACTAGAATTCTCCATCTTTGATTTCTATACGAATTCTCAGTCCTCAGATATCCAAAGCGATTTCACACACAGTGGTTACATCGTAAATGTTTTTGATGATGCCTGAAAATACAAAATAGCAAAAATTATTCTTACCTATTTTGTTTTCAGAAAAGTAATTTGCTCTACCATTCACAGACTGATCGCTGAGAATTTGCAAGTAGTGCCCCCAACATTGTCCTAAAGGCAAAAATCATTAGGCAGTCTGTGCCATGCAAACATTTACAGTGGTTATACCTTGGGTTAGTCTGCTGTTTAACCATCAGGCATTCTGATGGCTGGAAAAGTGAGTCGTTCTGACGTAACAGTTGCGTATTGGTGAACATTGGTGTGTGTGCAGGGACGTCACTGAACATGGATATGGAACCAGGGCATGATAACTGAAATGGCAGGGTGCAAGTTACAGTAGCTGACAGCATCTTGAGCTGGGACTAGGCTTCACCTCATCATGGGAATTACATGAATTCAGTGAGAGGAGAAACCTGGCTCCTACTTGCTGAGTTATTTTAGCGCTCTCAGAAGGAGTCTCCTGGTCTCTCTTGCTGTTAATTATGCACACTGTGCAGCAGCTTAATCTAATTATGACTCTCCAGTGATTGCATGGTAAGACATTCATAGGCTCACTTTTTGGTTCTCTTTTTCCTAGGCTTCTCTGCCTCAACTCTCCTTCAGAAGTTACACTCAGAAAGCTTAGTAACAATTGGAATCTAACTACATTCTAACATAACACTTACATTCATGCTTCTGTTCACACTGTAAAAGGTAATCTTTGAATGGTTTAAGCATCTGGATTGTATTACGGCAAAGTATAGCACTTAAAATGGAAGAGACTTTTTACATTTGCGTGGAATTCAGGCAGCTGCCTGAGCCACCCTTGGGCCTAGTTGTTTCAAAGAGATTTGCAACAGGCTTAAGTCAGAAATGATAAAATTGTCAAAAAACTCTGGAATTCCTTTTGGAAGGCAGCTAAAAAAATAAAACCAAACCAAACCTCCAAAAGGAAAAAGGAAGAGATTTCTGCCTGCAAATTTTTAATAATGCAGTTTATTGGGTCAAATGCTGAAACTCCAAATAGTGGCTGCTGTGCATATCCAAGAAAACTTTCCACTTTTTTCCCCTCTCAAATATAACACTGGTTTTACAGTCCTGCAGATTACAAATCACATGGGTTTTTTTTTTCTTTTCTTTCTTTTTTTTTTTTTTTGGTAGGGATATTAGATTTTTCTTCCATTTGTCCTATTTTATTTAAAGAGTCCAAACCTCTGTGGTTTGGTCATTAAAATCCAGTTGGCAGAAAAAGGCTGAATCTTTATGTTTTCCATCTGCATTCCTACCAGCTACACACGAGCATTATTAGCCATATGACCATGTTTACATCAGCCATGAGTGAGAATTTCTCATGACCCATCCAGCAGCACAAAAAAAAATGTGGGGTGCCTGAGGCTTATGGTCTCTCTGCACGAAGAGAAGGCAAAAACTTCCAAGTAAGTATATTGACCCAACTGAGAAGTAACTTCCCAAATTTAGTGATGCCAACTTTATCTCTGGTGTGCACCCCTCTAATTTAGACAAGGCAAGGCACAGGGAATACACTGTAGATAAATTAAAAGGTCTGGTAGGGTGAGAGAGAAGTAGAACAACAACCACTACAACAACCAAAAACAAAAACAAAAACAAAAACAAAAAACAAAAAAACAAAAAAACCCCACAAGTCACAAGAGTGAGAAAGATGGGAGAAAAGATTCTGGTTCATGCAATAGATGTTCTTTCAGAAAAGTACACTTGACCCAAAAATATTTTTAACAGAAATAGAAAAATCCATCCTAAAACTCATAGGGGAAATCAAGACACCCTGAATAACCAAAACAATCTTTAAAAAGAAGAACCAAATTGGAGGTCTCTCACTTCCTGGTTTCAAAACTTGCTATAAACTAAAGTAAGAAGAAAAAACAATGTGTTACTGGCATATAGACAGCCATATGGACAAATGGAGCTGAACACAGAGCGCAGAAATAAATCCTCATATATATGGTCAAATGACTTTTGACAAGGGTTCCAAGACAGTCTTGAAATTCAATGAGAAAAGGACAGTCTTCTCAACAAATTGTGTGGGAAAACTAGATTATCCACTTGCAAAAGAGTGAAGGTGGACCCTTACCGTATACTACATACAAAAGTTAACTCAAAGTGGATCAAAGACCCAAATGTAAGAGTAAAAACTACAACTCTTACAAAGAAATATAGGGAGAAAGTTTTATGACATTGGATTTGGTGATTATTTCTTGGATATGACACCAAAAGCCCAGTCTACAAAAGAAAAATAGATAAATTAGACTACATCAAAATTAAGACTTTCTCTGCATCAAAGGAGACTATAAATAGAATGAAAAAGCCACCCTCAGAATAGGACAGAATATTTGCAAATCATATATCTGATAAGGGGCTATTATCCAGAATATATAAAGAACTTCACAACTCAACAATAATAACAACACAGGTAAAAAATGGGCAAAGGACTTGAATAAACATTTCCCCAAAGAAGATAAACAACGACCAATGAGCACATGAAAATGTGCTCAACATTACTGATCATTAGGAAAATGCATATCAAAATCACAATAATATACCACTTCATACACACTAAGATGACTAGAATTGTCATCATATGGTAACATAGAATTACCACATGACCCAGCAAGTCTACTTCTGGGCATATACTCAAAACAATTGGAAGGGGCTCAAACATTTGTATACTCGTTTTCATAGTAGAATCATTCACAGTTGCCTAAAGGTGGATGAATGGATAGGCAAAATGTATTTACAGATGACTGAATATCATTCAGCCTAAAAAGGGAAGGAAATTCTGTTGTATTCTATGACATGGATGAACCTTGAGGATGTTACACTGAATGAAATAAGCCAGGCATAAAAGGAAAAAGTACTATATGATTCTATTTACATGAAGTACCTAGAGTAGTTGAATTCATAGAGACAGGAAGTTGAAAGATAGTTGTCAGGGTTCACGAGTAAGGAGTTTCAGTTTTGAAGAAAGAAGAAAGCTCTGGGGGTGCCTGGGTGGCTCAGTGGGTTAAAGCCTCTGCCTTCGGCTCAGGTCATGATCTCAGGGTCTTGGGATTGAGCCCCACGTCAGGCTGTCTGCTGAGCAGGGAGCCTGCTTCCTCCTCTCTCTCTGCCTGCCTCTCTCTGCCTATTTGTAATCTCTCTGTGTGTCAAATAAATAAATAAATAAACCTTAAAAAAAAAAAAGAAAGCTCTGAAGATTGTTGGTGGTGATATCTGCACAAAAATATTAACATACTAATGTCACTGAACTATATATCTAAAGGTAGTTAAAGTGGCAAATTTTATATTATGTATATTTTAGCATGATAAGAATGTGTATTTGCACAATTTTCAACTGAATAGAAAAGATAGAGTTTCCTATAGAAATAAAATAAAGGAGGGGCTGCCTCTTCTTCATTCAGTACATAGCTGAGCCAATACAACAGATATTTCCCGAGATAGTCATTGTAAATTAATTTATTGTAAATTATATTCTATGGTAGTAATTTTTCTTTGTATTTAAAAAAAAAACCTTGCAAAGTAAAAATTTTAATGGCCCAGATCATCGCCTCTTAATCTTAAAAACAGATTTATATTTTTGCATATAATGTTTCCAAACTCAGAGATACCTAGCTTCCAAAAGGGATGAACCACAGACTGGCAACCATTTTCTATAAAGGGTCCAAGAGTGACTATTTCAGCTTTGCTAACCATATGGTCTCTGTCTTAACTATTCAACTCTGTCATTGGAGCAAAAAAGAAGAAATAAACAATACATAAACTAATGGTGATAGTTGTGCTCCAGTAAAACTTTCTTTATAAAAACAAGTGGTGAGCAGGATTGGGCCATAATGTGCTGACCAAGTGAACACTCTGATTCACGCTAGAGGCTCTAAAAAAAGCTGCTCAAGGGAAGCGATGACTGAGTGGAGTCAGGAAGGACTAGGAAATAAGGAAATGGTATTCAAGCAGAGGTGGTGGAAGAGGTGGGGATAAGAGTACCAAAGAAAGGGGGAGACAGAAGGTTCTCAGGCAGAGAAAGCTTCCCATGTGAGGATCCGGAAGTAAATGGTGCCTGCCAGAACCTGCGGCTTCTGGAACTCATGGACGGCATGGTGAGAGGCAAGATGGTGGAGTCCGACATTGAAGAGTATATGCAAGGGCCTCTCAGCCAACTGGGACCCAGAGGGTTATATAAGCTTAGGGGATGTTGGGGAAGGTAAGGCCGGACAACTTGTTTTAAATTAAAGCTTTAAAAGAATTGTTGAATGTCAAACAAATGTAATAAGCAGTTCTGACAAACAAATGCCCAGTGAACCACCTCACCAAAATTGAGGTCTACTGTCAAATATTGATCTGTTGAGGGGAAACACAAATTCTTAATTTCAACCATTTCCATTTTTGCTTGGAGGCCAGTTGGCAACATAGAATACACTTCGTCTTAATATCCCAGTATATATAGTATGTATTATGTAGTTTGTCTGTCTGTACTTTAAGTCTGAATATAACATTTGCCCATAAATGACATAAGTTCTTCTGTAAGAAATGTCATGGGGGGCATTTTGGTGATTTACTTCACTCTCTAAGTCACTATTCTTCAAATTTTTGATCAATTCTCAGCCATGTGACTGTCTCAACTTGATGGCTGAGTTCCCTTAGACAGAGGGTAGGGTAGCAAGGTAACACCCTTGGGTTATATTCCAACCTGGATGTGAGGGAGAGTATATGGGGAAGGGCAGAGACTCCTGGTGCGGACCACTTCTCCACCTCTGACCAGAGAGATGATCACTGTCCCAGTGTAGAGAAAAGCAAACGGTCTGTTCACGTGTCTGGGATATTCAATCACCCTTTGGTAAGGCTTCAAGCATTTTTGTGCCATGATTAACTGTAAAGGGGGCATGGGATTTGATGGTTTGAAACCACAAGCTTAAGGATGTTCTTCGTAAGCTCAGGAGTGCCTCTGTTGGATCTCAGGAACTGTGCCATCAAAGTTACTGTCATGAGTTCCAGGACAGGACTGCATTTTTGTTCCTACATTACTCCACCCCCATGTTGTTAATTCTATAGCTTAAAAAGGGAGAAAAGATACGCCCGCGCACACACACACACACACACACACACACACACACACGTGTGTGTGTGTGTGTGTGTGTGTGTGTGTGTGTGTATATATATGTATGTATGTATGTATGTATCTGTATATGGTGGGTGGGGTGAGAAGTCTCTGCTTTTTTTTTTTTTTAAGATTTTATTTATTTATTTGACAGAGAGATCACAAGGCAGAGAGGCAGGCAGAGAGAGAGGAGGAAGCAGGCTCCCTGCTGAGCAGAGAGTCTGATTCGGGCCTCGATCCCAGGACCCTGCGATCATGACCTGAGCCGAAGGCAGAGGCTTAACCCACTGAGCCACCCAGGCGCCCCGGGAAGTCTCTTTGAATTCCTGTTTATTGTTTATTTAGACACACAAGCATCCGAGACTAGGTTAATGGAAGTGTGTACCACTGATATAAGTCAGAAAACATTTCATGCAAGTCAGTTGTGTCAGGGTGCTATCCTCACCCTGAAAAGACTCATTGTTAATTTCAAAAGGAGTTTGGAAGAGAGGAAAGAATGTCCATGCCCACAAGGTTCAGAGAGCAGTCACCACATGGTGAAAAAGAGGTAAGGAGGGCTGGACAGGCAGTAACTGGCTGGTGGCCATCCCAGAGCCCACGGCAGTAGAAGGTGTGTGGGGGTGGATGCCAAGAATTGGACCAAAACTATGCCAAAAATGTTGCCTATATTATTTACTTAATCTTGATAAAAATTTTGGGGTATAGTTATCATTTTTAGCCTTTTTTTTTTCTTTTTGAGAGAGAGAGATGTAGGGGGAGGGGCAGAGAGAGAGAGAGAGAGAGAAAATCTCAATCAGGTTCCATACCCAGTGCAGAGTCCAAAGCAGGGCTCTATCTCACAACCCTGAGATCATGACCTGAGCCAAAATCAAGAGTCAGATGCTTAACTATCTGAGCCACCCAGGTGTCCCTAGCCTTCTTTTATAAATGAGGAAATCGAGCCCAGAGGAACTCATTTTTCAGTTTGGGTCCTGCAAGAAGCAGAAGCTGAGATAAGTTTAGATGTGCAGAGATTTATTGTGGAAATGCTTGTGAAAAATAACAAGAAAATAACAAGAAAAGTGCTGAAGTAGGCATGGAGAATCTATAGCTCACGAGGCAGGCTGGATAGTGAGAAAAGAGAAGAAAGGCAGGACCAAGTGGGAAGAACGTGAGCTACAGCATAATCCTGAAAGTTTCTGCCAAGCCAATGGGGTGTCCCAAGTAAACATGCTCGCTGGAAGATTTCTGGATCAGGCACCATTACCCCTGTCATGTACAGTTACTGGCGGGGCGCGCCCTAAGGGAAGGGTCCCCTCAGCACCAGCATGTGCTAGTTCCAAAGGTGTGGTTTCCAGAGGCTGCCAGCCAACTATATTCCTTACAACAGGTTCTCTCAGAAGAGGTCTGAGCAGACATCCCCATGATGTCTGTGTGAGGTCATACAGATCACAAGAAGTGGAACTAGGACTTGAACATCGGCTGCCTGAGCCTTCACTCAATAAGCATTACACTTCAGTGTGAAATCTTTCTGGAAAAGGTCAAAGAAATAAAAAATCAATACCTTTATATTTTATATGGCATTTGACACTGTATTTACTATACATCGGGTTTGGCAAACATTTCTTTTAAAGGACCAAATGGCAAATATTTTAAGCTTTGAAGCCATATAGGGTCTCCATCACAACTACCCAGTTTTGCTATTGCAGGGAGGAAGAAACGGGAGTGGCTGTGTTCCAATAAAACTTTATTGACAAAACAGACTAGGTCAGATTTGGCCCAATGGCCATAATTTGCCAACCTCTGCTTTATGTGACAAAAAACAGAAGTCAAATCGAAAAGAAAACAAATGGTAGTAAGCTGAAGAAGATTAAGACATGAAGCTCACAAATATATCAGCTTGTTTCCTTCACATTTTTTTGGCTGTTATGTACACTCACAGACAGTCTCTACTTCCTGTCCCAAAGGAAACTAAGATATATACTCCCCATGAAGACAAAATAGAAAATATCTTTTTCACATTCCTGACATATTCTTTCCCGGGCCAGGAAAATAGCTAAAGCGGGCTTTGGGTGACTTAGTGATCTATGTGGGGCACTCACACTAGGGTGACTGTGAGGTGTGGATGCAAAACGTGAAGTAAGAGGGAACCTTTATGAAGGTATTCGAGGAGGACTTAGAAGAACTCTGTCTGAAGTTGGTGTAGAGACCATTCCTTTATTCATTTCTTTCATTTATCTAAATACTAACGAAGCCCCACTATAATCTTGACTGTATGCGATACTAGAAATGCCAAAAAGACTAAACATGGATCCTGCCAGTGGTTAGCTCGTAGCCCACTGGGGGAGAAGACAATACAGGACAGTAGGAGTTTAATATAAGAAGGCACATGGCCTCTGAGAATCCACTTCTTGGAGGGTCCTCTTCCAGATGCTCTTCGGACAGTCGGGACAGGGTAAACAGATCTAGCGTCCACCAGCTTAGGTAGGAATGGATTTTTATTTATTTATTTATTTTTAAAGATTTTATTTATTTATTTGACACAGAGAGAGAGAGATCACAAGTAGGCAGAGAGGCAGGCAGAGAGAGGAGGAGGCAGGCTTCCTGCTGAGCAGGGAGCCTGATGCAGGTTTGGATCCCAGGACCCTGAGACCATGACCTGAGCCAAAGGCAGAGGCTTTAACCCACTGAGCCCCCCAGGCGCCCCAGGAATGGATTTTTAGATCGCCTTTCCTTTCTGACTATACTATCGTGACTCATAAGGAGCCTGTTGCTGTGTTGGTACTGATGCACTGAAGAGGCATTGGGAAGAAGATGGGTAGTCTCAAGGCAGGTGACCTGCTTCACAATTTTGCAGAAGGTTGTCTTAACTGGATGGAGAATCTGACTTTACATGACATATATTCCCTTCGAAGGGAAGGCCAGATTCGGGAAAGGAGCTGGAGAGCCATAACCTGTTGCAAGACCCCTTGGGATGGATGGCCGCTCCCTCTGACGGGGTCTCAGGCTTGTGGCGAGAGAAAGCTTTTCCTCATTTCAGACTGTATCAAGTTGCCTTCTGTAAAAACAAGAAAGTATGTACTTAAAACTACTAACCACTTCACTCCACATAATGCTTAAATAACCAGTCACTCATAAAACTGTATATGCAACTAAATTTCATTTTAAAAACATGATTATATAGCTAGCTGTTTACATCCAACTGCACATCAGAGAAATAGAAGATATGTACATGCAAGAAATAGATTCTTTTAATGTGGCCAACTCTAAACAAACATGGCACAAAAATGCCTAATTCAATGCAATAATTTTGCTGTCCAGATCACATGTTGCATCTAGATGTTAGTATTGTGAAAACATTGGTTTTTTTTTTTTTTAAAAGCAGGAAACCACATATGTTTGTTAAATTTGGTATCTCAAAAGACCATCTGGACTGTCGATTAAATTAAACAACAGCACAACAGTCCTTGGTCCCATAGAAACTGAGTCTCAAACTTGATTGTCATACTTGCTTTCTAATCTAGGAAAATTCTGAATTACAAACTATTCCCACTAAAGCATATTCACCTGTCTTTAAAGACTATATGCTTCCTCACTTTTTACTCTACCCAAAACTCACGTCAGCCCTTTGAGTTCTGAAATATGAAAAGAATCAAAACCATGGGTAGTTTGAGCTGCAGTTTCAAAGTTCTGAAAGTAGAATGTAAGAAATTGTATTTGGAATTATGATAAATGAGAAATGCAACTGTATGTTTATGACGCTTTAATTCTGGGGCTGGTCATTGTGTTCCCTGTGTGTTCAGATGCATTACTGTACATACTACTGTAGGTCAATATGCTTATGCTTTTGGTGGCGTTCTCAACTCAGAAAAAGCACAAGATCCATCTCTGATGGAGTTCTTGCCAAATCCCTCAGTTCCATTCCCTGATATTCAACAGATGGCTTCAACCCACATGGCAAACAGATCTACTCAGTCAGTAGTTCACCGTCACATTATATCGAAACTAACATAAGGACCCAGGCATAATCTTTAATAGAAACACGAAGAATTATAAATGGCATAACTCCAGAGTTTATTACTGCCCACTCAATTTTTGTGGTAGCATATATTCCACTGACCAAATCAACATGTATTTATTATCAGATTCTCTCTTACTCTTCGGCACAATAAGCCAGTGGCATAGTCCACGTGAGCTTGATTTAGACTAGATACAGCAGCCGACAGACCCTGTGGCTTTGGACGTTAGTAAGAAGAGACATAATTTATGATGTCATTCCTGTTTACATATGATACATTTTCTCTTAGGACTTCAGCATTTTCTTCAAGTAGAAAGACTCCTTGAGTTGGTATCTTAACACCCCCTCCCCTTCCCTGACAACTTTCCTCTCTCCTTCCCCAGTCTTTCCCTCTCCTTCAGAGCCTGCACATCCTACACAAACAAACAGCACTTGAAAACTAACAAAAACTTTATGGAGAAGGGAGAGCAGAGTTATAAATGGAAACATCTGTCTTTGTCCTTACCAATGACTCCAGAACTTGTTTGTGACTAACTTATGGAAAAGGTAGAGGAAAGTAAAACAGTTGGGAAAGTGCTAGAGAAATCTTCCTTAGAGTGCCATTACTCCAATGGCAAAGCTTTTAATAGATAAAAAAATTTGAAGACATGATGCTCTTGACGATTTTTAAAATTCTGTGTTTGTACTGTAATTAGTAAAGGATATCCACCTGCTGTTTCAATTACACAAAATAACCTTCTCCTTGGGGTTCCTCAAACTGTGTGAATAATGCTTCTACTGGCGATCGAGAGGCATTGGGGAGGCATCCCAGCAGTGGCTTTTAGGAGAAGATATTTTCTTCCTCTGATTATATATTATAGTTTATTTCAGAACTTCTCAGATCAAAGGAGATGTCAATTGATAAAGGCAAAATATACAAAGTTAAATCCACAAATCAAGTAAACTGCCCGATTATGCTCTATGGTCATAAAAGTATTTGAAATGTATTTTGTAAATGTTTTAAATGGCTTCCAATGCAATGTAATACCACATTTAGTAAGGAGCTTAAAAAATGAACGGGTTCAAACCCTATAATATATTCATATTTTATTATTTATTTTTTTACCATAAAGTATGTACCAAAATGACGTATATGGAAGTCCTAAATGATACTCCTAAGTGACTTGGCATTGATAAAATAAAGAGAAATCCATCCAAAAGGAATACGTAGAGCTCATCCAGAGGCTAGGTCACATTCTGATTTAACTTGTGATTCTGTTTCATCACTACGAGATGAAGAAAAAGACTACATAGTAACTGTCTATACCCACATACGGCTGGTGATACAAGTCCAAATGAGATCCTACTTATTATGGATTGTCCAGGCCATTAAACCTGGCTGACACACCTTGAATGGTGTACTTACTCCCCTCTGCAATTCCCTGAAGATAAAAGAGTCAGCAAAGCTATGAGTTGATATTGGATACACCCTCTAGAGGTCTGCTGGGGATTTTAAACACTCTAACTCCAAAGTAGAACCAACTCATTTTGAAAAGAAAGAAAAAGCTCTTATCTCACTCTATTTCTAGAGAACCCAACTTTCTTTTTTTTTTTTTTTTTAAGATTTTATTTATTTATTTGACACAGAGAGAGAGATCACAAGCAGGCAGAGAGGCAGGCAGAGAAACAGGGAGAGGAGGAAGCAGGCTCCCTGCTGAGCAGAGAGCCCGATGCGGGCCTCGATCCCAGGACCCTGAGATCATGACCTGAGCCGAAAGCAGAGGCTTTAACCCACTGAGCCACCCAGGCGCCCGAGAACCCAACTTTCTTAAGGCAAAAAAGAATACTCAGCCAGAATCAGACTTCTATGACCAGGAATCCCAAGACGTCAGGCTGGTAGGTACAGCCAGAGATGGAATGGAAAGTGCTGCCTCTTGCAATTCCTCCAGTTCCACACCTGAGTTTGCCCCAAGGCCATTCAAAAAATTATTCAAAAGCCTACAATAGATGAATTCTAAATCTTGTTCATTCAGAAGTGGTAAGCCTATCCTTGAGGAATTGGGGGGGGGCGATGCATGGTGACAACATAACTCACTTTAAAAAGCTGTGTTCCATTGTTAAAGCATGAGTCCTGATTTAGGACTCTGAAAATACTTTACATTAAGGTTATATTTATTAAGAGGCATTTTGGAAAGTGTTTGTGGTAGACCAGTAGTACAGGGTCGGAAAAAAGCAGAATTTCCCATATTCTGCTTTAGTTTCATTTCTTTTTTCTCTTTGAAAAGTTCATGAAGAAGGAAAAATGAAATTGCTCACAGGAACCGGAGAATAAAGAAACAAAGACAAACAGAGTTAAGAAGTAATTGTACCCTATAATTTGCTAACAAAGAATTTTGTAGGTTGCCAACCTGTGTAAATTATATGCAGTTGGGAAAAGACCTCCAAGCAGAGGGAAATATAATCACTTCATCTATTTTTTTCTCAGTGTTTCTAACACTAACTCTATTGTATGAGTGAAGTGTACAAAAATACATTAGTTTCACAGATAGCCTTTGAGCACACTCTTGTAAGCCCGGGAATTCTACATCACCTGTGTGGTTGGAGCCCTCTAGTGGCCAGGTGGACTCCAGGCATCTGGTTTCCTGAACTCTGCTCCTGAAATAATTTAATCTTCCACTCCCACTGGGCAACCCCGGGAAGATTGCAGAGCCCCTTGGAACACTTCTACAGCTCAAACATAAATTGGGAATTCTGAAGCCTACCTTCTCTGCCAATTGGCATTTAGCATTACCACTCTTCCAAAGTATTACCCCCTTTCACGGACTCTGACAGAATTTTGAGTAGAACCACTAAAGAGTGGCTCTCACATTATTGTCGAGAAGAGAGAACTCTCTACTGAGAGAAAGCAGAGTTGTATCTTGCACAAATCTTCCACAAATTTAGCTGTGTGGATGACTGGTGGCTGATTCGTTGCAATCAGTGAATTTCCTTATAGTTGGAAGAGAAATCTGAGATTCCTCAGTTTTCAGGGATTATTTGAAAATTTGTTTCACAAAGTATTTTTGGACATACAACAGGTTTCTCCCACTGGTTCCTTTCCCATTCTTTATTTCTTTTAGGGCTCCTTTATTAATATCCTCCTATAGTGGACTCTTAAAATTTGGAGCAAATTGGGACTCTATTTCAGGTCTCCTCTCTTCACACTTTGTGCAATCTTAAGGATCTCTAGTACATCCATTGCTTCAGTATCACCTATGTACCAATATGCTTTACATGTAAAGATTGTGCATAGATATGCTTTTTGAGTTCCAGACCTGCCTACCTTCCAGATGTCTCACAAGAGCTTCGAGCTCAATATGAGCAAAAGTGAATTTGACCTAAACCTGCTCCCTCTCCAGCATTTCCAATCAAATCAAATGGTACAACTAACAAATATCACCATCCTTTTGAATTTTCCTCTTTTCTTGGGACATAGTAGTCACCAAGCCAATAAATTCCACCTCTTAAGTCTCTTTCAAATCCATCCCCCCTTCTCTCTATTTTAACCACCACAAACCACCTGGGTCCAAGCCATACACACTAATGCAATCACGTTCTAACAAAAACTTTTTTATCTGCTCCAACTAATCTGTTGTCTGAAAATGCACATCTGATTGTATCATTTCTCTGCCTTAAAACTTTTGATAGTTTTTATGATAAATTTACAAAGTCTTATTATGGCCTCAAAACCCTGCATAATCTGGCCTCTGCTTATCTCTCCAATTTCTCTTCCCACCCTCCCTCTCATGTTCCTCTGTCCAAATATAACAACTTTTCACATTCCTTCCTGCCTTGGGACTTTCACTCAGCTATTCCTGCCTCACATTCTCTCTGTTTGCATTTACCTAGCTAATTATAATACTTATCTAGCATTTTAAAATGTGTCTTTTTTTGTTAAAACATTATGTGTATATATCCTTTAGCTGAGCCATAATTAAAAGGAAAAAAATGAGCAAAGACTCCTGCACAAAGAGGAAACTGTCTCCCCTTACCTATAACTGCTGTATTTACACAGATGGTGTCTTCTGAAAGGTTTTTCTTTGAGTCGATAAGAAAACTAAAATTAAACAAAGACATTTGATTTGCTGATTAATCAAGTTGAAGCCAGGACCCGTAAAGACAAAATCTAATTTTTACTCTGTATCTCATGTGGCAAATGTCAGTTTTCTCTAATTTTCTTTCGTCCAATATAGGGAGATAATAACTCTGCTGAGGTCATTTTTTTTTTTACTAAGTTGTCTTAAACACCTTACATGTTACTGTAACCTCTGGATTTGGAAGAAATTCTTGGATGCTTAGAATTATGAATCACTGGAAGAGGAGGTGAGAAATATGTCAAATGTTCTTCTCTTATTTTAAATGATATTTCCACATTTGGTTTTCTTTCTTTGTTCTTCAAACTGTGCAAATTACCTGTGAAAATTTCTGAATGAGGGAAAACAGTTTAATATGCTTCCTTCCCAGCAGTAGTTGGTATTTACCATTGTGAAGCAAGGTTGGCTGGTTTCTAATTCATACACAAGTGAAACCTGTTACTTCCGAATCTTTCACCCATCAGCTTCAGGCTAACCATCACTTTCTCATGGAATGCTTCCCCAGTATCTTCAGACCATGTCGGGTGTTTCTTTATACTGACAGAAAAGTGTTATACATCCTCTCTAACCATCATCATTCATTTCTATCTTTCATATGATGAGCTCTACATCATGTCCACCTTGTTCATTTGTTCATACTTTGCACAAAACATAGTACTCCGGACATAATCAGCATTTAGGAAATACTTGTTGAGTGAAAAAATGCAGTGTTTCTTAATATGGACATTGCAATCTACTAACTACTAATCTACTAAATCTACTAATAAGACCACGTAATAAGAGAAGAAAATTATTGTAAGAATGCAGTGTTGCTCACAGATCCCAAATGCAGGGAGTGTGGTTGAGCCTGAGAAAGGGCAGGCAAAGTAACAAATATCATGAGGAATCATGGCAAGTCTTGCCTTAGTGTCTGATTTTGCTTCTCTTCATACTTGAACTTCACCCATATTTCTCTATAGACTTAGTCCTCTGCCTCTCTAAGTATAGGGTATAGGATGTTACCTCATAGCTCTAGGGTTTATGTGCTCTCAGTTCAAAGGGCTGGTAGAATCCAGTATTCTTTATCCCAGTTTCAAACTCTAAGGAGAGGGTGTGTCTAGAATGGCTCAGAACCAAAGGGATTCCTATTCCAATCAACTATGGCTAGAAACATAGTCTCATGGAATAAAGATGATTTCAGGGGTCCATGTATGTACGTGTGGATTGTGGAAGAGGCATTGAGCGTGGTAAATACCTCCAAAGTTGCCTCTACTTCACCATGGGTATGAATGTTTGAAAGCTTCTGGTATATAAGATCATAAATGACAAAGTTAATGAAAATTTAAAAAGTGTGAAATGTCATTGGCTCCTCTGCAGACATAAATGAAACTTAGAGGAGAATATACATTTTACAGAGATGTATTGACAAATGTTTCCTTTCTGTCAAATAAGGAATGTGTTCATTATTACTTGCTATTACTCTTTTATTAAAAAAATCTGTAATTTTTTTATAGTTTTCTCTCAACTTGTCTGGTGGCTTGTAATGTTTTCATGGTATTATGTGCTAGTATATCCAGCTACACAATACTTGCAAAATATTGCTAACCCTTTCAAGCCATGTAGAACTTAATTTATATTTATCAATCTAACTTTTCAAAATACCTTCCAGTGGACAGATGGTAGACAATTTATGGAGGGACACTTTCCAAGAGTTTGTGCAAAAGGTGTTAAGATTTGGTTTCAATTCTCTTCATCATGAGTTGGTAGAATTGATTTTCCTCTACCTTGTCCAACTTTACTTGAGTATAGGATTCATACACGTCCTCTTCTCCTCACTATTCCTTTTGAAATTATCCAGAAGAATTTCTTTACAATTCTCAAATGATTAAAAGTATTGAATCTTGCTTATTTTTTTTCATTCTGGCTATATTTTCATTCAGATATATGGAAGATATGTGAAGGAGGGTTTTAGTCACTAATTAACATGCATTTATCAGACTTTGCTTGAAAAAAATATGAAGTCCTTCATTTGATGCATTTTTTTTTCTAGTTTCAAAGACTCAGTTGTACTTGTCAAAGTCATGCAAAATGAAATAATTTTGGCACAAATACTACAAGAACTTCTTTATTTTCAACCCATAATAAGTTTCAGAATAAACAACCTAAATAAATTTGGCACCAGAACTGACTGATGTCCTTGGAAAGTGACTAGGATGTAATTCTTATAATGTCATGGCACCATTTCAATAATTCATACTAATAGGACTGAAAAATAGAGTATATTTACTTATAAGAAAGCTTAAAATTTCAAAAAAGCCTTCAAAATAAAAATTTAGAAAAATTTTTAATTTTTGAAAATGTAATTTAAATTTTTTGAAATTTTAATTTTTAAAGTTATAATAATTTTAAATAAATATAGAATTTGTTCTAAATTCAATTTAGAATTTATCCCAATGTTGAAGATATTTTCAGATTTGAAGCTTAGTTCTCTATCATAGGAAAAGACTAATAGAATTGGTGCCTGGGTGGCTCAGTGGGTTAAAGCCTCTGCCTACGGTTCAGGTCATGATCTCAGGGTCCTGTGATCGAGGCCCGCGTCGGACTCTGCTCTCCAGGGAGGCTGCTTCCTCCTCTCTCTGCCTGCCTCTCTGCCTACTTGTGATCTCTCTCTCTGTGTCAAATAAATAAATAAAATCTTCTTTTTTTAAAGATTTTATTTATTTATTTGACACAGAGAGAGAGATCACAAGTAGGCAGAGAGGCAGGCAGAGAGAGGAGGAAGCAGCCTCCCTGGAGAGCAGAGAGTCCGACGCGGGCCTCGATCACAGGACCCTGAGATCATGACCTGAACCGTAGGCAGAGGCTTTAACCCACTGAGCCACCCAGGCACCAATTCTATTAGTCTTTTCCTATGATAGAGAACTAAGCTTCAAATCTGAAAATATCTTCAACATTGGGATAAATTCTAAATTGAATTATTTTTTAATGTAATTCTCCAAATTCTGGGCTGAAATATATCCTTAGTATTTTAGGTCTTGCAAATTACATGATGCTCCTTAATCATAATATCAATATAATTCGTTTATAATTATTAACCGAAGAGCCACACTCAAAACTGAAGAGCCACTGACAAAAAAACTCCAGTTTAATCAGTACTGAACTGGAACATCTACAAAATCACTTTATATCTTAATATTGTGATTCATGTTATATAAAATTGTCATTCTGGGCCAAGTTATGAGCTCTAAATAAAACTGAATTGCCATGAAAACAATTTTTAAAATCCAACACTAAAATACAGAATGCCAAGCATTTTAGATAAACTTTACCTTCTTATCTTTTTGGTAAGTGAAGGAAAATGGAATAGGTCAAATGTACTACTACCACCAATTCCAGACATTTATATTTCTATTATTTAATAAATAAATACAAATAATGTATATATTACTTATTTAAGGTATTATTTAATCCTCACAACAGCCCTATAAAGGACATACTATTATCATCATCTCTGTTTACCTACACACAAACTGTGAGACAGGTAATAATCTCAAATTGCATAATTTGTCAGGGTCACACAGCTAACAGGAAGCAGAACCAGGATTTAAACCATTTACCTTTGCTCCAAAGAGTGTGTGCTCTTAACCACTATGCTATACCCCTTTTCCAAAAGTAATATGCAGAATGTTTTCTCTAACAATTTCTAGCTTGGATTTTTTCTAATCAAATTCTCTCAGCTAAGTATTTCTAGCTACTCCATTGTTTCTTTAAGCCTGTGATTATGTCCAAGGACCTGAACTGCTAAAGACAAAGTGGAATATTTTTCAACATCCTCAAATAAAATTTTAGTGCCACAACTTCTTTTGTCAAATATCATTTAACTCTTTTTCAAAAATATCCAACAGGTTAATTTTTATTAAAACTTACAGCACTGAGGACTTCCATAGTGACTATTTTCATGAAATTCACGCTTTTTTTTCTGATTTTTTTGAGTATTGAAGTGAAGAAACAAATCTATTTTTACTATTATAGAGGTGAGGTTTATCTATGGGAAAACCAGGGGTAAATAGGTGAAACATATTTGTTTACTTCTGATGTATACTGACCTTAGACAGGGAAAATCTTTGGTGGCCATTTCTCTAGGAGCTAATTAGAATCCTTCGTTGTTTTTAGGCCACTTTTCTGGCACACACACAAGAGCTTATTATGCAAATAAGAAACAAACACCAAATTTTGCATCAGATATTAAAACAGAGTGTTAAAATCGAGAAGATGAAAATCACCATTCCCCTTGGGATGGACAATGTGTTCCCATCACCTGGACAGAATTGGTTAGTCCAGAGTGAGCTCTAGAGTAATTCCAAGTCCTTTCCCAGGAAGCACCTTTGGAGCTAACAGATATAGAGACTGTGTTGTTTGGAGTGAGTCTCATTAATAGCAATGCTTGGATCTGGAGCTCATTTACTTCTCAAATTCTATGACAGACACAGTCCTGTCAGGATATTCTTTTTCTTGACAAGCCAGAAAGATTTGCTTCCTGTCAGATGCAACCAAAATACTTTAATAAATATGAAGCTAGACATTTCTGCAAACATGCAATACAGTCTGGTTTAAAATTCAGACTTACAAAGATCACGTTTAAAACTCAACTCTCTGCAAGTGAGTTAGATGTGGAAGCAGCTATTTAAACAGTGGAGTCAGAACTGAAAGTTAGCATTTTCCACTCTGCAACCTTCTGAACTATTTGTTTTGATACATGTATTTTTTTATAGCATGAGCATAGTCTACTTTTATAATATAAAAATGAAAATAGAGTCACTGGGATTCTTATCTAGCTCACCACTTTTCAACTATATGCCCCAAAATGAGTTGCTTAACCTTTATGAACTTTAACTTATTCTTCTATAAAATAGTGATAGTCATAAAACCTGGTCTACTTACACTTCGGTTTTGCTCTTCAGACGTGGGAGACGAGAGGTCCAAAATCCTTAGAACCACTAAACTTGGTTTTGCTGGGAAGGGAGGGGTGACCCATGGGCCACCTAGACTCCCAGGCAAAATTCTATATACATGAATGTAAAATTTTTTTCATGAAGCCTCTGAGTATCAAAGAGACCTGTAAACCAAAAGTTTCTGTGCATGTGCACAGACTGTAAGCTCTGAGGGAACAGACTGTGTGATATTCTTCACTGCGGTCCTAGACCTAGGGCATGTTTGACTATTCGAGAATATTTTGAAAGCATGAATAAAGAAATGAGTGAAATGAGATTTTATTGTGAAAATACTTTATGAACTATATGTAGTATGCAAGTATTATTATTAGCATGTTTATTTCCTGGGCAATTCAGTACATAGAATTTCCCACAATTGTGTATTTAATTTGCTCAATTAAAGTCAAACTTACAAAAGATGTTACTAAACCCTGCTCTTTGAAAGTTTCCATTAAGCTACCTCAAGGACACTGATGTATCTGTTTGTCAATGCTTATCAACATCAAGTTAGTCTATGCTCTTAACCTAAACTCAGTCTAATATATTAGCTAGAGTATTATCAAATGGCAAAGAATAATCTACCATATAGAACTGATGTTTGCTACACACAATCTCTCAATTGGTTACATATCAAGAATGAGTGATAAGGGCAAGATCTGTAATAAAATTAATAGCAACTTTCTCCACTGTACAATGCCATATTTGCATAGACTGAAAAACAGTACACATTAGAAGGACTCGGTAATCTCTAGAGGTTATAATTTTATTTTAGTTAACTCATTTAATTCTCCATTTCTTCATCAGTAAACTCTTAAGCACTGGATTAAATAGTTTCTGAGAGTTTCTTGCTCTGTGTGTCATAAAACACTTTCTAGTCTCTAGCCTTTCTTTTGTTTGCTCTATAAGCCTAGAAGATAAACAGGAAAATATTATCTACATTTTATAAATGATAAAAGTAGGCTATAGGAACTTTAAAGGATTTCCAAAAGTCATGCAGATAGAGCTCAAATCTTGATACTTATTGTACAATAACTCTTTCTCCTAAGGTTAAGAGCAAGACATTGAGCCTCCAGGGGTCATAGGTATTGGTTACCGGGAAACAGCAAGAAAGTTATTTTGTCAAAACAGACCTGGAATTAAATCTCAAATCCTTCACCTATCAATGGAGTCATCTTTGCCTTAGGAATTAGCCACCTAAGCTTCCATTTCTGTTTCTGTAAAATAAAACAAAAATATGTGTCTCCCAGGTTCATGGTAGGATTGAATGAGGCAATGTGTATATGTAAAGCACCTGCCTTGGCTTAACAAGTGGTTATCCCAGTCCCTCTTATCCTGGGTTAACTAATCATTCATTGTCTCATGGGTGCAGATCCAACCTCAATTCAAAGGAGGGGTTTTGAGAATAGAGGATGGATTTTTTCTCTCTTTCATATTCAAACATAATGCTTAACTTCTAAAATACATCAGCAATTCTCCTTCTCCTTCCTCCTTCTGGTAAAAGTGCCCTGATTCCAAGAAATAGTGTCCAATTTTGAGGATAAGTCACAGGATCAAATCCAAGGGTCTTAGCACAGAGTGTAGAAAGAGCAATCGGTTACACCTAGAGATTTTCAGCTGCACTATACTTTTGGATGACACCATAATCAGCATCAAATATGAAAGACAATGAAATTTATTGTCATTTATATGCATTCAGACTCACTTTTATCCATAAAAAAATAACCCATTCATAGATCTTTTCCAGCAAGTTCCCTCTACTTACACTCAAATGGTCCTTGTTTTGTTTTTGTCTTTCATCTTAATATTTATTTTGCTGTGTTCTGCCTAGGGTGCCACTGCTGAAATCTCTTTGTGGTGACACCAGATGTGGCCAGTGCTAGTGAGAATGAGTATCCCCAGGGAGAGGTGCTCCTCTCAACCACCATTAGGAAAGCTGACCCCACAGTAGTCAAGAAAAAGATCTACATGAGAGATAATGACTCTTTGGCCAAGGATTTTGAAATTGGATCACAATTAGTCATGATAGAAAAGTTATAAAAATGAAAATCTTAATATAACAAGATGTTATATTTTAAAAAGTTGTCTTTTTACCCCCTTGTTATATGACTTCCCTGAAGCTCTTTGTGAATAGAAGACTCTGGTCTCCCATGGAGTAATGGGAGATGGAAGAAGTTAGGACTATCCTCAAGACAACCATGCTCCCAAATGGAGCCTGGTTTTATCCAGCTTGGGGGAGGAGTTGTTGGCCAACACTTTGAGGGAAGGACCAGCTCTATCCTGAGGCTGATTGCATCCCCAGAATAGGAGAGAATTGGGGTTTGCAAGTTCCCCCCTTGGTACATTCCTGAACCGAGCTGGCATCAAATCAAATCAGACCTTATTTCTGCTCTACCTCCAAACTTTCTTGGCTCTATGGATCAATAAATTCTATTTTTACCCCTAGGGGTCCAGAGAGACTTTCCAGGGAGGTGTATAATGATGGATGGTGTTAAGGGAGACAATTTCTAGATCCTGAAATTCCATATGTTTACTGTTCCTTAAAACTGATGCCTGAGAACTCGCCTGTGTTCACATTAGCCAGGTTCTCTTATTCCCATGTCCCCTTACAGAATCATTATTTTCCTTGTGTACCAAAGAAAAGTATAATTCTCATCCATCTTGAATCACATTGTGGTACATTATACTGGGGTATAAAACTCTTCAGGGCAGGAAATAGGAACATTATGAAATATTTGTGTCTGACAAGACTCCTTTAATGAGGCACTATAAACTCACATTAGAGGTTCATATCTTTTCTTGTCTAAAATGTATTTCTGCTAAGGGCAAAACTTGCACTTAAGAATTGATGTTATCTGAGTCCTGGTTGAAATATTCTGAATTCAGAATATTTGCAGTATTCTATACTAGGGTCACAATGATGTTAACTTTTGTTTAAAGACTTCCTCCACAATTACACAAATATTGTCAAAAAAATGCATCACCCAGAGGGACAGACTTTTGGAAGCAAAGTAAATGTCATCAATAAGAAATGCTCAAGCCTGCAATGCCTGATGTCATCAGGCAGGAAAATCAGGGCAAGACTCTGCCCTTATCCACGCACCCCCTTAGAATTAAAATAGTCAAGATTCGTAAAAATATATGCTGGGAAATTCAATTCTACTGCAAAACACAACCTCTCTTCATTTTCCCCATTCCTGATAAAAAGAAAGAGCTTGGTGAATATTTTTATTCATCTCATGTCTCAGTTACATACTTTGCATGATTTTAAGGAAGAGATAAAGTTTCATAATTACTTCTTACATGTCATCATTATATTTTGAAATAAAGAAACTAAGTTTAGAGTTATTTGACATTTTTTCTCTTCTTAACCATCTACTCAGACTCATAAAAAACATTTTCATTGATTTTTTTTCCAGAAATGCCTCTCATTCATCAATTTTTTGATATGCTTATTTATCTCTACTCTATAATTGGTAGATTTGGCATAACTTAATAAGAATGCCTTATGAATTCTCCTATAAATAATACTCTTAATGAAAGTCAATTAATTATCTCTTATAAAGCCCCATACTTTTCAGTGGTCCAGTGTCTTCTCTCTGTTATTGATTTCGCTTAACCCTGACTCCCTCTGATGATAAATAATATCCATTCCTTTATCCATTAAACAATTAAGTGAGGGGAATCCTGATACATCTATATGGGCATACATTTCCAATAACTTCTTCCTTTTTATATTTGGTAATTATTAATAAAAATACATTTTAATTTTTGTGATCAATTGCATAGAATTACTTTATAATAGTAATATTTACAATGAGAATTTTATCTTAGGAAATTATTCAAATTACAATGAAATATTTTATACATCAAACAAAAATTATAAGAGGATTCGTAATTTAAAAAAATTCTTTTAGAAAATATATCAGCAAAATATTTTAATTTCCACAGTTCTAGCCGATGTGTATGATGATTCAGAATCATTAAATAAACAAATACTAAAGTGTTTAATATATAACTTCAGTATACCAAGGTAATACGCTAGTATTATTTATGGCCAGTAGCGTGTATGTTTGAGTGGGTATTGTTTCTCTAGAAATAGGGATGGATTTGAATAGAGTGATTGGTGTTTTCAGGCTTCTGGTGACCAGTGCCTCCATGTATTTACATATTTGACAAATGCCTAGGATGGTCAATTGTTCAGCAATAAGGAAAATCTTACATGATTATATAAGCATGTTGTCCTAGAACTTGGCCTCTTTTTGCACAGTGAGGCTTATTTCTAAGAGAAATGCACCCACTGGGTCTTTCCTGGACAATTCATCATATATTATTATGCAAAGTAAAAGCTGGCAATAAAAAGCTCAGAAAAAAAATGGAAAGAAAAATAGAGAATTGGATTAGTTTCAACTTTTTTTTATTTAACTTGTATTCTGTTATTTCCAAGTTTCTGTTTCTGTTTGGAAAATATGCAATGCCAACATTTTATATAATGATGTCATTGCTATAAAAATCATCTTTAAAATTTTTCCTTTGAGTTTTAGTTTAGTTAGTTCTGCAAGAAGCTGAATCAAGTCACTTGAATCAGATCCCAGACTTAAAAAAAAAAACAAAAAAAACAAAGCATGTTGCTCACCATCTTAAATAAAAATTGAATGCTTTGTTTTGTTTCATTTCTAGTATCATATTTGAAATTAGAACTAGTTTGTCTGAGCATGATCAGTTTTTTTTGAAAAGTTCATTTTCTCCTAAGATAAGCCCTCATATCAAACATAACATTACAAAATTTCATGAACATTAAACTCAATGAGTCAATCAATCTTGGCTGATTAGATTGACTTCCAGTGAGATTCTACTAACATGGCGTTGAAAATAGCTGGCTCGTCTTAACTGTTAACAGTATCATCTAAAGGAAAACTCTATTAGGAGCAATAGAAAAGGTTAAAGTAGAAACATTTGCAACTTTCTATTGCACAGTATGCATCATTTGGTAAGATTAAGAAGTGCTGAAAGAGATGCTTTTTGTTGTCTGAATTCATATTAATGTAGGCAGTAAATTTATATTAATCTCGTTTAATCATGATCAGGGAAAGAAGTAAAAAGGAAAGAAAATAAAACCTAAGAAAAGAGTTCTCCTTTCTGGGAATGAAGTACAGAGTCAGAAAAAAAAAAAAACCAGAGATGTTCCCTGGAATCTATTATTTTTATTTGTTTCAAACTTATGTCAGAATAAATACTTCCTCACTTATGATTATATCTGAAAGCCTGAGAATAACTGGAACTCAAGGATCAGGAGAGGGCAAAGGGGGATTAAAATCTAGGAGTCTTGCTAACTAGAGAAATATAAGCCTCAGGTGTGGGGACCAGTCTTGGGCTTATGACCATGAATCATAGTAACTGTAGTAGTCAGAAAGACCCAGAAGGTAAATAACTCATCCAATCATATTCTCAATAAAAACTTGAGTGTGCACGCATGCTAGTTATTGAGTTAAGCTCTAGGATACACTGAAGAGAAGAAAAAGTCTTGTCTCCTAAGAACTTGTAATACATTGCCCAAGATAGACAAGTAAATAATCACTTACGTCATAGGGACCAAAAGGGGATATTTATAATGGATTAGGATCACAGGAGACAGACATATTACCAGCTTTGAGAAGACCAAGGGAGGTTTCCCAAAGAAGATGTGATGTATTAATAAAATTCCGAGGGCCGAGTAGCATTTAGTTATTAAAAATTGTGGAGGAGACGGAGGAGCAGAGAACTGGGGATTATAAGAGGAGTAAATAGCCTATGTAAAGGTCCAGAGGAAAAAGAGATTATTGTAGGTAATGGTTACTAGCAAAGGTTTTCAGTAGAAAATATAATTTGCCATTCAACACATACCTGGGCATACAAACGCACGGAGAAGAGTAGAAGGCAGCAAGGGTGGAACACAAAGATGTTAGGAGGGTGTTGAATTCATTATTTTGTTTCTATTGTCTGAGATTTAAGCACCTCAATTGGGGGTTTCTCTCTTATGGAGTGAGATATTTCATTTGAAAATATAATCTCTCTGCCCACCAGGAACTACCTTTAATGGAACCTGTTTAGCTGTAGGTCTTAGTCAGCTTGGGCTGCTGGAACAAAATACCCCAGAATGAGGGGCTTAACAGAAATTTATTTCCTCACAGTTTTAGAGGCTAGAAGTCCAAAATCAAGATACCAACACGGCTGATTTCTGGCTTGTGGATGGCTGCCTTTTCTGAGTCCTCACACAGCAGAGAAAGAGAGCAAGCTATGTGGTGTCCCACCATGAGGGCCCACCCTATGACCTCATCTAAATCTAATTATCTACCAAAGCCCCACCTCCAAATACCATTACACAGGGGGCTAAGTCTTCAACATATGAATGTTGGAAGGACACAGTTCAGTCCATAACTCTGTAGTTGAGATATTCATTCTATATGTAATGTCCAAACAAGCAAACCTTGCGAGGAGGGAGTTGGAAGTAATTTAGGCTTTTCAGGTATGTCATTTGTAAATAAAGAGAACATTTTCTTATTCTTCAACATCTTTAAGTATTTTGGTGCTGGAAGATGGTCTGTTCAAATGGCCACTTATTCTTTTATAGTATAAATAATAACACACATAATAACAATTATAATAAACTTCCCTGGAGCTTTACAATGTGCTGATTCTGAGCAGAGATAAATATAGAGCACTATGGATAAACAAACAAACAAAAAATGGACATCGAAGCCAAAGCTGGGAGTTGGGATCTAAAGGGATAATTGAGAATGTGGAATTAGGAAGGTAAAATGGGAGAGGAAGACAGGAAAAGGAGAGAGGAAGTAACTAGGGCCAGAGAAGTTACGGTGTGAGGTAAGGGAGAGGGTGGCAGGCATGGACAGGAGCAAGCAGTAGTAAGATGATGTAAGTCGTAAGATGATGGAGCAGTTCTCAGTGAAGAAACTGTAACCAAATCGGAAAATCAAGGAGGGGCTAACACATCATATAAGGCCTGGGATGACATTCACTTTACTTGTTTGTTCCTTTTCAACCTAATTCCAGCAGGCCCTCCTTGACATCAGGGAATAAGTCCTTCAGGTCTGTTTCATCCCTTCATCCAGTACAGTGCTTTAAAAATAGTTCATAAAAAACTTCTCGTCAATTGGGAAACTCTTTTAATATCAAACAGGAAATACATAGGTTAATAACATGTTTTTACCTTTTATTCACCTGCTTAATTATCATTCATTCAATCAACAAACATTTCCTAAGCACCTTCCCCAGACGTTGTGGGGAGGAACAGAGGACCACAGTTCAATGTCACAGTGCACGTTCCCATCACCATGCTTCGAGGTAAATGTTCTTCCTCTCTTGCAGCACTAAAACAATCTGCACCGAGTTCATAACCGACTATTTTCTTATGAACAAGAGAAGCTTGAGCTTGACTGATAGCAATGTGAAATAAATCCTCTTGGGGATTAAAATGTGTATCCTGTTGTTGACCTTGTAAAATACAGGCAAATAATATCTCCAGGCAAATGGTAAATCTGGATATTTGCTCTCTGAGGAACACTACTTAAAAAGTCCAAGAATGGTCTATTTTAGGAATAGATGTTTCTCTTGAAAGAAAAATGGTACATCTCTACCAAGTAATCGGAGGATATGTGAGTGTGTGTGTGTGTGTGTGTGTGTGTGTATGTGTGTGTGCGTGTAGTCTCTACTACTTTTCATTTCTGAAACAGAAGAATTCTCAGAGGACCATTTTCTGAAACACTAAAATTCTCAAAAAGGTTCCCGGAACAGCACATTACTATAACTTGACACCATGTTTTAGATACTACCCAATAAATGTTTGCAAGGCAGCAATAAACCTTGTTTCTAATAGTAGGCTTCATGCTGTGCCACTGAAGTGCAGAGGAAATGACCGAGCGGAAGGCTCATACACAGTATGTGAAGGCAGCATCAAAGACCTTCTGAGGCCAGTTCATTACAGGACCTCTCTGAGGAGGTTCAGACACTGCCCTGATTCCTTCCTCGTTATAGGTCACTTGCTTCAATCCTTTCTAATAACCCCTGAATATGGAAGCACTCAGCGAGGCCACATTCGAGGTAGTCAGAGGTGTTTGGTCCATTGGGTTGAGGAGCTGAAAATTGGAATGCCTTGCAAGTCTACTTATAATGAAAGTGTCCCTTCAGCCAATTTTTTCCTGACAGTCCTATAGCTACTGACATTAACCAGCGCTCTGAGTGTCCCAGCTTCACGTGCCAGCTGCAACTGAATAAGCTGGAGATTTGAGAACTCCCATTTTCTTAAAAGGTTACAGAAGCATTGAGCTATCAGGCAGAAGTCCGCCTTTTAAAAGAGGAAAAAAGTTGTTATTATAGACACCATTTTTTCTGCTTTGGGGTCAGGCACTCTTAACTGATTTTAATTTGCTAAAAATTAAAGCAACAGTTTGTCTCCTGTTCAGGAAAGGGAAGCTTTGAAACTCCAGAAATGGGAGCCATCATGCTTGGCACTTATGCCTAGAAAAACGTATCACGCAGGATTTGAAGCAAGTTTATCTGTGCAGTTCAGGTATGTACCCAGCAACGTCAAACAGCTCTAATGCTCTCCTTAATTCTGGGTAGACTGTGTCACTAATTAGGTTAATAAACACACTTGTATGACTTTACTTTCTAACTAGGCTCTCCTTAGTTTTAGAAATATTCAATGTTTCTTTTTCCTCAGAGTTGTTGTTCTTCTAAAATCAAGCTGAAATGACCATTCTGACAATTTTGGGTCAGAAGATATGAGAAAGAAGGAAAATTAAAATTAAAACCTATGCCGAACCTATATGCTTGTAGGGATCTTTACTCATTTCTTTGTTCCTAGCAATTAGTACAATATCAAGAACCTAGAACACATATAAGTCTGTATCTTCAATGAAAAAAAAACAAAAAACATTTACTCTGACAAAATGTTCATTGAGCTGCTGTTTTCTCATCAGCGAAAAGGGATAATTACATTTATCTTACAAGGTGAATCAGTGGGGAACGCTTTCAGTGGCAAGTAACAAAACCTGAATGACCTTAGCTTAAAGAAGCATCGCAAATCTGGAGGTTCATGGCTACAGCCATGAATTCAGGAACACAAGAGCTAACAATCCTGTCCTTATTCGATATTTTCTTCATGACATCACCTCCCAGTTGGAAAATGGCCACTATAATTCCAGACATCACGGTCCATTCAAGTCAACCAAAAGAAAAAGGGAGGTAACAAGTGTCTCTGTATCCTTTTATCAGGAAACCAAAATCTTTTCCAGAAGTGCTCAGCAGTTTTCTGTTGCTGTCTTCTCAGCCAGAACTGTGTTAAAAAGCCACCTCTGGAAAGAAGGGAGACTAGGAAAGCAAGAAACTGACTGGATCTTTGCGATGATTCAAAGAAATGGTGACTCATTGTCTAGAGGTGGTCACATTTTGTCTCCAAAGAAATTTGGGGTTCTATCATCAGGAAAAAGTGGGGGTTAGAGGATAATTGTTGGGTAAGTACCTAATGGTGTCTCCTATAGGGGTTTTAATAAAAATTAGAGGCCATGTATATAAAGTATCATAACATTAACTGGGACACAGAACTCAATAAACAGGAAGAGGTATGATTTATGTGATAACAATAAATTTAAAGTAATAACTATATAGTAAAAATGAAATCTAAATGAGTTTGTGAGAATGTGAATTAGTGTAGTATGGATGTGAAAGTTTTGTTTTTATTTGTGAAAATGTTATTTAAATAACATAATAGCATCAATCTGTGCAGAGCCGACTCCTTAATTTTGGGAAGACAAGTGAATGGATGAATATATAGATGTCAAGTTTTTACATCTATTTTTCTGGGGGAGGGAGACTCCTTAGGCAGATGGGGTCCTGTTGTGACTCCCACATAACCTTGGGTATATTATCTTGGAGTGGGATGAAGAGGAATGAACAAATTGGTTTTGAGAAAACAGAGAGATTTATCCTCAGGCTTTCTACTTGATGTTGAGAGTTGATGCATGTGTCAAATTGACTATTGCATCTTAGATAGGCAGTCTAGACTCAACCCCAAGATCTAGGTTATCTGACAGGAAAGAAACTTTGGACTAACATTAGAACCCTTTTTAAACCAGCCATTTGGAAGCTGACGGTGGGTGCCTTAGAGAAAATAACTACGCTTGTGAGTTTCAAGCACATTGAGTTTGTCTTGAAGTATGTGAGTCACACTGTTAAAAAAGAAAGGGCTTACTTTGAATACTGTTTTCACAAAGAAGGAAAGGTAACTAACAAGCCAAAGAAATGTTTTATAAATACACAATGAGTGTAAATAATCTGTTCTATAGAAGTTCAGTGGAGAAAAAATAATTTTCCAGAAGGTGCAGCTTAAAGAGTTTATAGAAAACACTGGATTTAAGATGGAATGTAAGTGATGGTTAAGACTTTCAAAAGTGAAAAAAGAGAATTAGTTTTCCACTGAGAGGGAAAATGTGTGAACAAATGGGTGGTTGTGAGAAAGAGTCTAACACATGTAGAAAATAGTGGTGGAATTGGACAATTCTTTTAGAGATTGATGGGAAATGTTTGGAAAAGTGGGCCGGCTCTAGGAAGTGAATTCTCCAACTGAAGAATTTGAGTTTCTGTCCTTTTGACAAAAGGACATCTTTGAAGAGTTTCGGCCTTCATGAGAAATGAGGAAAACAGTGCTTCCTGTGCTAGTAGGATGAGGGATGGAGTAGGTTAAAGCACAGAAATGGCTTGTAAATACCCTTTCATACTTAAACTATTGGAGTCAACATCTGAATTTGGGGTGATAATGGGAATATAAAGGAAGAAATCAATGTGAGCAATAGTAAAAAGGGAAAAAAAATTCAGAAAAAAATTTAAAAGCAGAGAAATAAACAATGACACCCAGATTTGAAACTGGTTAACTGGAAAGGGGATGAATTTATTGATTCAGGGAGACTAAGTGCTATGCTGGTTGAACATATACATAGATTGGAATTTAATTCTTGCTCATTTGGTTCTGCTTAGTGAGTTGACTCTCTTCTATACCATTCTTCAGAGACTTAAGCTCCTCAGTAGTGTGGCTCTTCTTCCCTGTCATTTGCTTCGGGCCTTCTAGAAGGGGAAAGAGCATGGAGGTGAGCGTGGGCGGTCTCTAGGAGCCAGACCTGGAAGTAGCCCACATCTCTTCAATTCTCCATCCATAGACCAAAACTCAGTCACAGTCCAGACCTATCTGCAAGGGAGTCTGGGACATAGAGCCCAACTCTGTTTTGATAGACAGCCAGCAGTCTCTCACATTCCCTTTATAAGAGGAAAAAATTTTATAAAATAATTTATTGGGCGCCTGGGTGGCTCAGTGGGTTAAAGCCTCTGCTTTCGGCCCAGGTCATGATCTCAGGGTCCTGGGATCGAGGCCCGCATCGGGCTCTCTGCTTGGCAGGGAGCCTGCTTCCCCCCCCCTCTCTCTCTGCCTGCCTCTCTGCCTCCTTGTGATCTCTCTCCCGCTGTGAAATAAATAAATAAAATCTTAAAAAAAAATAATTTATTTTCACATAAAGTAATGTAACGTTGCACCATTTTTCTGTTTAACTTTCTCTGATGTGAAAATCTTCCCTGACCCCGCCAGTTTTTAGGTGAACACTGGTTGCATTCATTGCTTCGTTTCCAAGAACACACCTACTCTATCCAATGAGATGAGCTTACCTATTTTCTCAGAAACTCTTTATAAAGTTGGGCAGCAAATATAGAAAATGATCCTGTTGGAAGGGATTGCAGATAAGAAAAATATATCCTCTCTTTAACCATGAATTGGGTTAGGCCCATTATTTGTATTTTCTGCTGATGGTCTTTCTAGCCAGCGAATGTTAAACCTAACCGTGTAGCCTGAATTCAAGGTTCTATGCACTGTGACCCCAATCTGTCTTTCTGGTCTTCCTCTCTCCACTTCCCATCACATACATCTTCACTGAGAAATCAAGCAGCATTTCTATTATGTTACTAGTAAACCCAAGGCAGGAACAAAATTAAATAAGAAATAGTTTAAATTATTTTCCTGGGATGCTAGTTATTAATGAAAACCTAGTTTAATTCTAGGAAATAGAGGAGATTTTTGTTGTTGTTGTGATTTTGCAGGCAACACATGCACTTTTGGGAATGGGGGGCTTGGGAGATTAGTGGCACTTTAAAAAAATAACATCTAACTTGTGGATTCTGTGCAGTTTGTACTGAAAAACTCCTTGCTTCCTGCAGTCGGGGTTTGTTCAGGGATAAGGACAGGTGTGGATGGTGGAGAGGTGGTGAGGACAGTATTCCAACACTGGAGGGGGGTGACAATTTTTCATCTCAGCCTGACACCTAACTCCTAACCCTAACCCTAGCTCCATAACTTTGGCCGAGAATCCTCCTTACACCACTTCCATATGTGTAAGGTAGTGAACACAATAGTACATACCTCACAGGATCGTAATCAAGACTAAATAACACACCAGTTAGATGCATCACATGACACAGGTCACATAGTAAACATTCCACAAAGATGCAAAACTCTGCTATTATTACTCAGAGGGAAAGCAAAGAGAGTGCCCCCACATGCTTTTGAGATTACCACAAAGCATCCATATCCTTTCTCATGTTCGTACAGAATCTTCTCTAATTGCAATGTCCTGTCCCAAAGAATGTTGTGTCTTATCACTTGTAGGGTGATATGAAATGAGAAAACTGTTGTGTGGGAGACTGCATTTAAGTCCAGTGTTACCAAGACAGGCACGATGCACAATAAAGACAGACCCGAACGAAGTCTCCATGTTAAGAACTTACATTAAGTACAACAAAAGAGATAAATGCATTTTTGTGGTTTACTTCTTGAGACCTCTGGTATGATGAGTTGGCTCATTACATTTGGTTTTGGGTTGTTTTTTTTGTTTGTTTTTTTTGGGGTTTTTTTTTTTTTAAGGAACTGTATAAGACATTATCCAGGGAACTTTTCAATCCAATCTATTTGTGATTGCATCTTTGTTTTCAAAGAAACTATTTTTGGAATTGTTGGTTTAGAGTTCCAGCTCTTGGTGTTGTCAAAATTAAGTAGATAGAGATACTGGGCAGGATGTAACTGAATCAGCTAATGGAACTCATGTGTTGAAGAAAAATTACTTGACAAAAAAGAATTGAAGGTTGGGGGGAAGAAAAAACTACCCTTGGGAATAATAAAGTGATGGAGAATACGCCTTAATATGCTGGAATCTGAAAAGATTTCATATCATCTTCTCTCTTGAAAGGAAATTAAATTATAGGAAGAGGCTCTGCTATCCTAAAATAGTAGCCATCTTCTTATTTATTTTTAATTAAATTCCATCCAGATAAGGGATCTTCATCTTCTTTTATATGGGCTTGCTGACTGCCCCTGCTCCAATGCCAGATAAACAAAACACCTTCCAAATTCGATCCATTTGGGAATAGCTACTTTTAAAAGCAGTATTTTAAGAATCAGATAACCCGTAATATCTTTGGTAAGGAAAGAGAAGGCCCTATTTATTTTGGTAACTGAAATCACCTCTGAGGTCTGAGAAAAAAAGTTGCTAAACAAAGGGGTATTTAATATCATTCTCTCTGAGTACTGGCGCTAGGAAAAGTAAATTGTCATTTTAAGGGCTCCATGAGCGCTCCCTACCCTTTTAAATAAGCAAACAAAGAAACAAAAACAAAGCCACTTAAATCCCTCCATTAGCCCTGCCAAGGTGCTCACAATTCTTACATTCGTTCATTCATTTATTCACCAGTTACTGAGCTTGGCTTGTTTGCAGGCATCTGTGCGAAACAGCCTTAACACGGTCGGTTCTCTCCCTTCTAACCATACTAGGCAACCGCTTGGTTAAAGAACGCTTCCCAAAGTATGTTCCACAGGCCATTCTTACTGTGTAATATAAATTGCGATCTGTAAGTAAGGCGAGGAATTCTGTGAGCACATAAGCCCGGAAAATATGGACTGAAATACCATCTATACGGTTTTCATTTCGTAATACTTCCTAGCATCTTCAATGTGCCCCCCAACACTGCTGAGTGCCCGGAGAAGGGGGATGGTTGCAACAGGCTTTGGGGAAACCCCTCCCTCCAAGGGCCAGACTGCCCTACCAGGCCGTCCCACTTCTTCCACTGTCCCTGCATTTCAGGTCCATTGTTCCTCCTTAGTTTTGCAACAAATGCCAATGTTCAGTTTTATTTTTGCCTCTTCATGGGCCTCTCCTGCTAAATCAGTTTAAACTAAACAGCCCCCGACTGCTTGTACTGCCTAGAGACTCACGAGCTAGAGGAAAGGACATGAGTTGGCGACACAGAACAGGTTTGGCACACCACTGGTGCAGACTGGAGCCTCAGAAATATTTGTTACCTAAAGGAACAGAGGAAAACACGGGGACTCACATTCCATGGCAGTCACTCTCTAGTTATTAAAACATTCTGAGCCCTTGTTTCTTCACTGTCATGTGGGATAACACCTGTTTTGAGAGAAGGGGATCGGCCAGTCAGCTCTCTTCTCTTCCAACAGGAGAAAATTTTCCATCTTTTTTGGAACTTCTTTACCCGAAGTTCAGAGAACACCCCTTGCCACGTCTCCTATTGGTCTAATACAGATAGGACGAGGTCACTTTTTCCAAGTGTGCACTGTGCTATTTTTTGTATACTCGCCATCACCCAAACGTATAGAGACATCCGAAGGGCCAGTTCAAAGGCCATTCCAGTCCTTCCTTTCATTCATTCGGCAATGATTTAGTGGATTGCTAAGTACACCAGAGGCTCTGCGCTGGGTACTGAGGGCACAACAGACAAGGGGGTTCCTCACCAGCAAGAGAAACCGGTGAGAACCAGAATGAAAGGGTGCTCCTCTCCAGACAGACTCGGTACTAGAAGCATCCAGCCCATGAATGGAAAAAAGCCACTGAGAAATGCAGGATGCCAGGAATAATGGGAAGCTTTTCGAAGCTAGGAAATAGCACTGGGTCATGCATAAAGAAACGGAATAAGAACACCAGCAGTCTTCTCAGCAGCAACACCAACACTTGGTGCCTGGGGAGAATGTCTTCAGATATCTTCTATCTCCCTTTACTTTTCGTGAGGACATTACTGGAAGACAGGCAGCAGCCAAATGAAAGAGGAAAACAAAATAAAGGAAGAAGACACAGAACCCAGGAAACCATGGTTTCGACCAAAAAAAAAAAATGGTAAGACAATGGGTAGAGCAAGTGTGTAGAGAATAAGCAGTCCAAACTGAAGCAAGAAGGCAGAAACTTCTGGAAGAGAGGTTTTTCTGAAGAGTGTGAGGACTCGAGGGACAGATGGCCCCGTTGAACGTTCAGCAGTTGTGTGTATAAAACTTACGTAAGTGAAAATATTAGCTCCGTCATCATAAGGCAGTGGGCCAAGCACATGTTATCAGTTTGCTAAGGCTGCGATAATAAGGCTGGGGACTGAAAACCACGGAAATTGCTTAGCTCACAGTTCTAGTGGCTAGAAATCCAAAAGGTGCCAACAGGGCCATGTCCCTTGTAAAACTCAATCTTTCCTCTCCTTAACTCCTGGTGGTGGCCAGCCATCCTTGGCGTTCCTTGGCTAGTATCACGCCAGCCTCTGCTTCCGCGTCTGCATGGCATCCTTGTGAATGTCTCCCTCCTCATGTGATGTTTCCCACTCCTCACAAGGGCACCAGTCACTTGGGATTAAGGCTCATCCTAAAGACCTCATCTTAACGTGATTACATATACAAAGACCTTATTTCCAAATAAGGTCACATTCACGGGCACCAGGGGTTAGGACTTCAACGTATCTTTTGGGGGCAGGGCATTTCACCCTATAATTTCACTCATTGATGAATTTACTAAAATTGGTGCTATAGATCCTGAAAGACTAGAAGGGGAAAGTCGTGCTGGTGACAGGAGCAAAATCCCTACCTAAACAAAAGTACCAACAGGTGATATCTAAAATACTTCAATCAGGAAACAGCAACAGAAGCCTATTGTCTAGGACTGTGGAAGCATCTGCCAGAAGGAATAGTCAGCTAACAGAGTTTCAAGTGCTTTCTTTCAGAAAATGAGGCAGGAAGGTCAGAAAGGATAGGCAGAGGGCTGCTGGTTTTCATTATAAGTCAGTATTAGGTGAAAGATTCACAAGATTGATGTATATCATTAATCAAAAAATAAAAGAAAAACAAAGGACAGAAAATGGAACACTGGTGATGAAAATAGTTGGGTTGTTATTACTTCAAAGATTTTGGTATAATTAAGCATATATCAAAATCTCCTTGTGATCATAAAGAGCATTTAAATAGTTACCAAAACACAATGACAGCACTTTGATAGTAGATAACATGGTGTATGATGGAAGAAGACTGGCCTGATTTTAATTCCACAGTTTGCCAGCTGTGTAGCCTTGTATTATTGTAAAGACATAGGCTGATAAGAAAAAAAAGTGAACTTTTTTTAAAGATGTTATTTATTTATTTGACAGAGAGAGAGAGCAAGAGAGAATGAGTACAAGCAGGGATGGAGGGAGAGGGACCAACAGACTCCCCACCGAGCAGGGAGCCCGACTTGGGGGCTCAATCCCAGCACCCTGAGATCATGACTGAGCCGAAGGCAGACACTTAACTGACTGAGCCACCCAGGGGCCTCAAAAGTACTCTTCTGTAAATAAGACGTGTGCCCTAGAACAATTTAAAGTTAGCTACTAAATCTAATTTTATGTGGATCCATGAGAAATGGAATGTGGAGCGCATAAAATCCTTACCCACCACAAAATCCCATTCTGGAGGGCTGGAACTTTGTAACCTAAAGACATCTAGCCATTTCCCCATAGAAATGAATTATTTGAATATCTTTCTTAAAACCTTTAGGATTTTTGTGTCATATTAGATTAATCCACTTCAACTGGTGAGCTGCTTCAATTCATGCCAATATCTTTTAAGTAAGCTTTTTTACTAATGTAGATTTGCAGAAAAGCTGAGAAGATAGTACAGAGAGATCCCATAACCCATACCCACTGTCCCCTACTATTAATATTTTCCATCAGTATGTTACATTTGTCACCACCTAATGTGTGATCGATTTATATTGATAAATTACTAATTGAAGTTTATACTTTAGACTTCTTCAGTTTTCACTTAATGGCCTTTTTCTGTTCTAAGGTTCGATCAGGACACCACATAAAATTAGTCTCCTTAGGCTCCTCTTAGCTGTGAATTTCTCCNCCTTTCCTGGTTTTTTTTGACCTGGACAGTTTTTTTTTTTTTTTTTTTTTTTAAGATTTTATTTATTTATTGGACAGAGACACAGCGAGAGAGGGAACACAAGGAGGGGGAGTGAGAAAGGAGGAAGCAGGCTTCCTGCTGAGTGGGGAGCCCGATGTGGGGCTCGATCCCAGGACCCTGGGATCATGACCTGAGCCAAAGGCAGACACTTAACGACTGAGCCACCCAGGTGCCCCGACCTGGACAGTTCTAAGCGGGACTGGTAAGGTATTTTGTAGAATGTGTCTCAATTGGGATTTGGGTGATGTTTTTCTCATGATTAGACTGGGGTTGTGGGTTCTTAGGAGGAAGATAACAGAGGCCAAGCACCACTGCTCACACATCAGACCAAGGGTTTGTGCTATGGACAAGATTTGTCCCTGTGAACGTGAACCCTCTCGCCTGGCTTACCTAGGGCTTGCCAGGATTCTCCACTGGGAAGCCACTCTATCTCTCCCGTTCAGAGTCATACTTTCTGAAAGGAAGTCACTGTGCACAGTACACATTTAAGGACTAGGGAATCATGCTCCCTTTCCTTGGGGGACATGTATTCACCTAAATTGTTGGGGATTCCTCTGTATGAGAGATTTGTCTCTTCTCTTGTATTGTTTTCATTTTATGAGACAGTGGTCATATTGGCATAACCACAGTGTCTATTACTATCATCATTCTTGGGCTGAACCAATACTCTAAAATTTTAAACTTTGATGGGAAAAATAGAACCTTGAAAAAAATAATCCACGTTAAAGCTGCAAACAGTTTTCTAGTTGCAGTCCATGGAGACCTGGTCTTTGGTGCTCCTTTTCTTGGACAAACTAGTGCTATAAGCCTACTAGTGATGCGTGGGGAGTAAAAACCATCCTTTGAAATGAGATATCTGAGGACTGCTGTTTTCAGGAACTGCCCTGTGCCACATTTCATAAAAGGTCATCGTGGTATGGGCAGGCATTTTGGGTAAGAATTTGCCAACAGAACTTCTAGGGTGGTCTAAATGGTGTGTTTATTTTCTCCAGATTAATGTAAATCTGATTCTGAGTCTTTGTCATCTCAGCTCTTATTGGGTGTGACTAAAGTCCTAGAGTTTCGAACAGTACTTCCGTGGTCACCCCTGATGGGAGTTCTTTGTCCAATCCCACCTAGACTCTGCGTGGCTGCTGGCTTGGCTGGAAACAAGGTGCCTTCTCCAGGCACTCACGTTCCCGAGTGCAGATGAGGCACCCCGTGCAGTCATCCCTTTGGGGACTTGCCTTGCACCCAGGCACCGCCATGGTGCAGAACGTGGCAGCCCTGGGTGCTGCCACGGAGCAGGCGCCACAGCCTTTGCCCCCTTCCAGTATCGGGAATCCCATTTGCAACCGCCCCTCACCTGCTCTGCCCTAATTTCCCTCCAGGGTGCCCAGACACTTCACAGGCAATATTAAGTAACCANCACGGAGCAGGCGCCACAGCCTTTGCCCCCTTCCAGTATCGGGAATCCCATTTGCAACCGCCTCTCATCTGCTCTGCCCTAATTTCCCTCCAGGGTGCCCAGGACACTTCACAGGCAATATTAAGTAACCGCAGTTGACAAAACAAACAGAATGCTGACTCCACCAGCTCCTGCATTCTCCCCTGCAAAGCATTTTAGGGGCACGGGACTCCAAAATGCCTGGCTGTATCCAGGAGAATCAAAAGAGAAAGCAACAGGAGCAGGCTGCATGTTAAAATCTCAAAAACAGTTCTTCTGCCATATTCTTGGCTTATAAATCTATCTGTTTCAGCCATGAGTATGTGCTTCCCATTCCAGTGTCCCCCACTGAGAGAGTGGACCCTAGGTTTCTGTCCAGAGTTGGGCGACTCATCTCAGAAATGAAAGATAGAAGATGGCAAATCCCACACACAAAGTCCCCCACTCCCCACCCCCAGTCTGTTTGGGTGACGCTTCCCTCAGGCTCTCTGGGCCAAGTGAGAACTCAGACCTCCTCCAGCCCCTCCAGCCAGGGGCTCGGGCTCAGGCTTTGCTTAAGAACTATTTGAGGTTTTTTGTTTAATAGTCTTTATTTTTAGACACTTTTAGGTTCCCTGCAAAACGGGAGTGAAATGTACAGGGATTTCCCATATACATCCTGCCTCTACACATACACGTCTTCCCCACCACCAACATCCCTTCCCTGAGCGATCCACTTGTTACAATACCTGAATGGATGCCGACACATCAGAATCACCCCCAAGTCCATGTTTCATGTTAGGGTTCACTCCTGGTACTGTACATGCTATCGGTTTTGACAAATGCATGTAACAACATGTATCTACCATTACAGTATCATACAGAATAGTATGATATGAAATGATATGAAGAGTATCATACAGAAACAGTATGATTTCCCTGCCCTAAAATTCCTCCGCATTCTCCCTAGTCATCTCTCCCTCCTCCCAACATCTGGCCACCGCTGATCTTTTAACCGCGTGCAGTTTTGTCTTTTCCACAATGTCATGTAATGGGAATCATATTGTATGTAGCCTTCTCACATTGGTTTCTTTCACCTAACCATATGTATGCAAGGTTCCTCCATGTTTTTCATGGCTTGCTAGCTCCTTTCTTTTTAGTGCTGCCTAGTATTCCATTGCCTGAATGTACCTCAGTTTATCCATTCACCTGATGAAAGACATCTTCATAATTCCCAAGATTGGCAATTATGAATAAAGCTTCTATAAAGTGCCACCTGCAGGTTTTTGTGTGAACCTAAGTTTTCCACTCATGTGGGTAGGTACCGAGTAGCATAATGGCTGGATCATATGGTAATAGTATGTTCAGTTTTTTTAAGAAAAAACTACCAAACTATCTTCCAATTGTTTGAGGTTTTTAACAATGGCAGAAAGTGCAGCTGGTCCCCAAACAAATCTCCCTGGAGTCCCTAATGATGAGTTTGTTCTCGGAATTTAAGAAGGAGAGACGGTGAGTAGCTGTCTTGTGAGTGGTTGGCCACACCAGAGCCAGACATTCATCACTCATGGAGTATTCTGGACTTGATACCTTATCTTCCTGATTATTAGGAAAAGAAAATGTTAATGACTGGGCCTGTGTTCTTAAGAGACCACAGTTGGTCCTTTCTCTGGTTCTTCTTGGAGTTTCTGAGCTCCCATCCAAATACCCACCCTCACACATACAGCTAGGCTTTAGTTTCCACTTCATTATCTTACACATCATGAGGTGAACCGAAAGGGTGTTTACAGGTGTTTCCCTTCTGTGGCTCGACTGTGGCCTCTCCAGGGATGCTATGGCTATGGAAGTCCAGTTTCTACAGATGTGCCACCATATGTATGTCCCCATAAAGGGACATACAGGCAAACGATGTAGAGTGTCTGGCCTCAGTTGCACAATTAGGGAGGCTCTGGAAGGAATTATGTGCACAGCTAGCTTCCCAAAGTCTAACAAGTGGTACTCAGGTCTCTTCGAGTCCCACCTGAGAGGCTCAAAGCCACTGCCAGAACCTAAGGGGCCAGTTCCCCTGACTTGAGAAAGGGATCCATTATCTCTAGTTCTTCCTCCTCCTTTATTATCTACAGAAGTTGTACAAAGTTCACCGGAGAGGGAGAGTCACTTTCAGCAAGACAAGGAGTGTGGATCTGAGCAGGGAGGCCTGGGTTGTCAAGACCCCATGAGGAAAGACGCCGACCTGGAAACTCCAAGACCAACCACGTAAAGTAACGGATGTGTGTCATGCATGGTGTTGAAATTTCATTTGTTACCCCAAAGGCTTCAGAAAAGTCTTATTAAAATTCAGAAAATTCAAAATTACAGTGTTCAAGATTTAATTTGACCAAATAAAAAATTTGAGAAGACACCACTGTGTGAGCCAAGGTTATAATTTAAATGTGTACCTTCATAATCTGCACTCTATTTTGATGGTTTCCTCTACTTTTTCGTCATCCTAGGGAAGGACAATAGTCGTATTGCTAAATCAGGAATATTTCCAATTTCCATTTGCCCCTAAAGTGGAGTTGGAAGCTGTTCATAGAAAGTAGAAATCACCCGCCCCTCCCCCTTAAAACTGTCATCTACAATTCAGTTCAGAGCAGTTCAAACGTTAATGACTTTGTAAAGCCCACGAGTAGCCTACCCATCGCCTAATTTTTCTTCTCCAGTGATTTGCTTTATAATTTGGTAACGTTGGCTTTGTATGAGTAGGTTTGCCAATTGTTAATAAAATTGCTGACCACCTGCAAAAGAAATATTGAAATGTCATGGAAAAACATATCTCAGAAAAGAAGAAAAAAAGCACAATAATTAGAACCATGTATTTTTCCTTACTGTGGCATCTTTTTTTATAACAACAAAACCTCATTAGAGTAAATTCTGGGTTTCTAAGCTCTGGGAATTAATTGTCATGTTGAGTTATATATAAATAGATGTGGCAAGCTTTTTCAAAACAGCCAGAGGAATCTAAAACTACTCGGAAATGTTGATTTTTTTTTCAGATTGATTTTTTAATTTAGAAATAATGTAATTTAGAAATCACGTATTTCCAAAAGGAATCCACTTTGAGCAAACACTGCCTGGGAAATCTGTACTGGTTGTGAAATTTTGATTTTCAAATAAAAATTCAAGTGGGAAGTAAACAGTTTGCTTGGCCATTTGACATGGCCAACAAACCAGAAATACCTCCCAATATGATTTGAACTATTTCACAATTTTGGTGAGTATAGTATAATCTTTTAGTATCAACTTTAAATGAAGGATTAAGCCCAATTATGAACTATTTCAGTCACCTAATTGATCCAGCTATACAACTCTGAATTGGATGGCTTGAGTACAAAACAGGCGTTCTGCTATTTAACCCAGTGGCATAGAAGGTTTTTCAGGGTGAAAGTCAGTGACATCACTGTAAGAAAATCAGAACCTTTGTGAAGAAAATGAGGATCCTACCTGAGAACCTTGGGGGAAAGCATGGTGTCAACTGGAACTGCATTTGTAGCCAATTCTACCATCTGCAAGCATTTGACGAAGCCTCTCAAGGTCCTGAAGTCTCAGGTAGATACTTCACAAGGCTGCTGTGTTTAAGACACTTTTTGCTATTGAAAGCAAAGAATGCTTAAGCCAGGATTATATTAATTACATAATATTCTGAGGCTAAAATCCAGACTTGGCCCCTAATTCTAAAGATTTGTATTCATCCTCAAGGTTATCAAAACACATCTAGAGATTCTAGTGAACCAAAAGACATATGAGTCTTGCTTGCCTTAAGATGTACGCATGACAGAACAGACGATGTGGACAATGGCAAAAGGGCAGGGGGGAGATTTCAAGATGAGTTTATTTCTTCACAAAAAAGTAGATTTGGTTAATGATTCAAAACGATGTAAATAAAGGAGGAATTTAAAAAGAATAGGAAACCCTTAAAAAAAGAATTACTAATTTTATGTGTGTTATATTTTATTATTATTCATCAAGTAATCACTTACATTGCATAAATGTACTTCTGCTTCACCTACAAGGATTTGATTGTGCCCTTTGAGGATGAAAGAGATTTGTAACATAGTCTTTCCTAAGGGGTCAGATCCCTCTGAGTTTTGAAGGAATCTCTTGGTGATTATCACCCTGCTCTGATTGACCTCTTAAAAGTCCCATATCACATTTTCTTCCCCAAATGAGCTGTCAGATTTCACTTTGGGAAACAGCTTCCCTCCTAAGGTCTAGAGCGGGGGTCAGAAGATGTTTTCTTTTTTTTTTTTTTTAAGATTTTATTTATTTATTTGATACACAGAGAGAGATCACAAGTAGGTAGAGAGGCAGGCAGAGGGAGAGGAGGAAGCAGGCTCCCTGCTGAGCAGAGAGCCTGACGCGGGCCTCGATCCCAGGACCCTGGGATCATGACCTGAGCCGAAGGCAGAGGCTTTAACCCACTGAGCCACCCAGGCACCCAGAAGATGTTTTCTATAAAGGGACAAAAAGTAACATTTTAAGACTTCTAGGATTTGGGTGCAACTTCTCAACTCTGTCATTGTGATGCAAAAGCAGCCTTAGATCACATAGAAAAAGTGGGCATGGCTGTGCTCCCGTGAAACTATAAACACAGCAGGCTGGATCTGACCTATGGATCCTAATTAGCCAGCCCCTGGTTTACCTAATCAGGAACTTTGTTTTACCTTCACATCACCTTCCTTCCTGAAAGCTAACAAGATTGTCCAAAGGCAGCAGGACAAGGTGGAAAACGAATGCTGCACACGGGGTAGGAGCGATATACTGTCAGGACAGAGGATGTGTGGTCCCATCTGTGTCACTTACCCCCTTTGTTGAAAAGGAAAGTTGGTTGGTGATAAGATGTATAGAAAAAGCTTGATAGTTACCCCGATGATAAAAGCCCAGCAATGATGCAAGAATCAAAAACTAAAACAAGAGTAAACCTAAAAAGAATTCATAATTAAAGAGCAAAAGTTGAAAGCCATGATCAACTGAAGACAATCCCTACAGTGCACAAAGAACTATTTCACCTCTGAGATGACCAAGGGGTCGTGGTGGGGAGGGGCGCATCCAACTACCTGGGTGTCTACAAAGACAACAGGAACTGGATCCTGGCAGTCAGACTCCTCAGTAGGATAGAGTCGCAGACTTAAGGAAATTCTAGTAACTTACAAATCAAATATTAGTCATCTTTAGTCATTCACTTATTCAGTCAGTAATAATTTGCTCTTAGTCATAAAAATGAAAATCTAGGAGCTTGCACATCATCCCTCCTTCCCACAAGAACCCATAAAGGAACATGCACATTGTTCATCAGTTCACGAATCAGGAAACCCCCAGATCATACTTTGAGAAAAATCAGTCTAAAATGTTCTCACTTTCATGCCTTTGCTCACAGAGTTTATTTCTCCTAGGGGGCTGTTCTCTACTCACACCTTTCCATTTTCATTCCTCACCTCCAAGACCCACACATGGTATCATCACCATCGGGGTCCAGGCAAGCCCTCCTTCTTTGCAAAGCATTGCTGGACATTTTCATTTTCTGCTCTTACCAACTGGAAGTAATTTGCTGGCCCCCATCCCCACCCCAAATAGCCACAGAATTGTGCTTGACCCTTCACTTCATGGCATTTTTATATTCAACTCTGTGTTATGGTTATATATGTCCATGTTTTTCTGATAAGAGCCTTGAAGAGTGTGGTTTATGTCATCTTGCTATAACAGGTCACTGGGTTTGGGGCCATGGCTTCAGCATAGGCAAATACAAATATGTAAATGAAAATCTTATTAAAATATATAAAGCTGTTATAACCTATCACATCAAGGTATATGTTCTTTTCCGAAGACTACGATTGAGTTCTAATAGCCCAACTAGGCAACTTCATTCCATGAATATGCTTATTTACTAGACACATATTAATAATTATAATTCTTTATAAAATTATATAGACTTTATGAAGAAATTTTTAGATACTATTTCACTGGAGCCTCACCATGACCCTGGCAGGATATCAAAGAAGGTTACAACTAAAAAACCAAAGCTCAGAGAGTTTAAATGCATCACTAAGACACCATACTTAGTAACTGGTGGAAAATAAAATTGAATTCTGTTTTCTATAGAAAATAGAACTTCTCTCTCTTACTCTCTTTCTCCTATCTCTCTTTCCCTCCCTCCCTCTCTCTCTCACCGTCCCTTAGAGATGTTACAGATCTGTAAGTAAAAGACAAATACTGTCCTCATAAATCCCATGCTAAGACTAATTTATTCTGAAGTATATTAAATTTATACTAAAAATAATTAGGGTTACTACATAATACACTAGTTTATTGAAAGAAATTATATCAAGGAAATTTTCATTTCTGAAAAATTAGGAGTAAAGATAGACTCACATAAAAGAATTTCACTCCAGATAATTTTTACTTAAATACTCATCACATTTAATGGGAATATAAGCTTAGCCTTAACCATCACATTATTCTGAAAGAAAAGTCAAATATACTAGGTACTGATATGAAACTTTCTAAAACAAATTTCAAATGATTTAAGGTCATCTAGATTTGGTCAAGAAAGTTGTCATTCGGTATTGACTTTTAGGGAGCCCGAGTTGGAAGACTGAAGAGCATATCACATTTGCCACCTGCCTGTCAAACCAATTGTTCATGATCACGGTGAACGGGGAGCATGTGCACCCCAGCCTGTTTCATATGGACCAGGCTGAGAATGGACTAATGCAGCGGCTGTCAGAGGATGGTGAAGAGCCAGAGGAGGATGTCTTCCCTGCACATCCAGGTGACATCTACAGACTGACACCACCATTCCCTCCGTTCCTGGCAACAGAAACCACAGCAAGAGTTGTGGAGTCCTACCCATGCTGCTGAGTGGTCTTATCCTGGCTCCTACTTCTCACTTTGTGCAGAAAGACCCCCCCCCCCCCCGATGAGGGCTGACACTTGGGGAGGGGCATAACTAAGAGAGCAGATCTTGAATCTCACGTGGACAGATTCAAGCTTTCCTTCCCAATAAGTAAGGTGACCTTGGCAAAGTTACGTGACCTCTCGGCCCTTGTTTTCTTATATATGAGAGGAATTATAAGGCAACCAACATATATTGAGAGCTCATTATAAGCCAGCTATTCTTCTAAGCACTAAAACTATATTAACACCTTTAATCGATTCAACTGTCACCATTAGTATCCCACTTTTTTGTAGTTTCCCACTTTATAGATTTGAAAACGGAGGCACAGACTATTTAAGTGATTTGCGCACATTCAAAGTTAATAAGTGACAGAGCTAGGATTCAAACATGAGCCGTGATCCTACCCGATCCTTTACCTCTATATTGAAGTGACTCCAGTTGTAAAGTGAGTACAATTTAAAATCATATATTTGCGTGTGATTATTGGTCCACTGTCTGTCTCCCTTGCTAGATGGAAGTCACCTTACCTTGGTAATCTTCAATCACCTCACTTCCAAAATGGGAACAGTAGCAACCTCATTGACTTGTTTGTAGGATTCAGGGAAGAAGCATATGGAAAGCCTTCAGTATAGGGTCTGGCCACAGGGAGAGCTGAATTCCAGGGAGCTGATAGAATCTGTACTTTTCATGCTCAGGTGTATTGATTACCCTATGCTTGATTCTCTGCCATTGTAATTGGACATACAAAGATGCCATCTCCTGTTTAAAGATGTCATTACGCCTCAGCCATCTTTTGTAGCCTACAAAGAAAAAAAAAAGTTTCTGAGACAATTAGAGAAAATTCTTACCATTTCAGGAAAGTTGTGCAGCTCCTGAGGTCCATGTCCCTCGTGGAAGAGTTTTTCTCCCTGCTGATCAGACCATTCTTAAGCACAGCCAACAACCTTTCCTCGTTGTATATGGTTGTAAGATCCATTCAGTAGAAACTTCCCAGCCACTTCCAGGGCTCAGTCTTGGGAAATGAGCTTAACTCAGCCGACCACCCAGTCTCCTTGTGAAGTGTTTATGCTCTTTTGTTTGGGCCACAGGCAATTTTGGTTTGTTTATAGAGAAGCTGAGGCATAAAATGAAACATCATGATGTCCATCCACATACATCTGTGCTTCTGACTAAACAACCTGGTGGATCTGTCCTAAGAGGAAAACTAAAAGGGGCTAGGGTATCTCGCAGTTTATATCATTAGTATTTTTATGATAGAAACTCTTTCTCTTACTTTGTCTTCCTCGGGCTATCGGCTTTCAATTCTGTCTCTCACAGAGTTATTACTCACACATGAGAAGATTCATTGTCAGAAAAAAAAATGTGTGACATGATTTTTTCCTTTTGTCCTATTCTTTCCAGTAGCCGCTGTCATTATAGAAGCAGTAAGAGCAGGACTATTGATATCAAAACCAGTAAGGGCCAACATTTATTGACAGAAGCCTGTTTGTAGGACCCCTTCCTATTTTATCTCACTAATTACCACAGCAACTCCTTCAGTGCTTATAGAGCAGCTCCCTGACCCATGGGGGATACGCTCCCAGACCCCCAGTGGTTACCTGAAACTGTGGATAGTACCAAACCCTCTACATAACCAGGTTTTTTCCTATACATATGTACCTAAAATAAGGTTTAGTTTTTAAAATAGGCACAGTAAGAGATCAACTACAATAAACAAAAATCAAATAGAACAATGATACCAACCTACTGTCATAAAAGTTATGTGAAATTTGGCCTGTCTCTCCAAATATCTCCCTGCACTGTACTCCCCCTTCCTGTGGTGATGAGGTGATAAAATGCCTGTGTGATGGGGTGACGAGAGGTGAATGACATCGGCACTGTGACACAGTGTTAGGGTACTATTGATCTTCTGACGTATGTCAGGAAGACTTTTGATTCCAGAACATGGTTCACCATGGGTAACTAGAATCATGGAAATCAAGGCCAAAATTGTGGATAAGCAAGGACTATAGTGTATCCTGATTTCATGAAGAAATAAGACTTGGAGTCTTAGAGAAGCTATAACCTTCAACGTAATATGGCCAGAGAGGGGCAAAACTATGAATCAGATCAATTCACTTCTACCCCCTCCCAATCTCATTGGAATAATGGGCACCATATTTTAAATAACCATTAGTTTTATGCAAATGAACATTAAACATCCTTAGGTCCTTGAGGTCTCTGACTTGGTCCTGTGGATTTTCTTGATATTCCTTGTCCTATTGTTAAAAATCTTTTTTATCAGGGCTGCCAAAGCTGATACATATATTGTCTCTTGTAGCTTTTGCATCCATCAGTTACAATGTTGAACCCAAATGGAAAAGTTTTGCTTCCTTTGTAGATGTCAGGTACGGTCAGATTTGAAAGATGGCAAAAAAGGAATGGATCTAGAGATAGCATAAATATTAATTCAGGGGTCATCTCTCTTGCAAATGTCAGGTTGTTTTGTGTGTGAGCTTTTGAATGTTATATGCAGACACTTCGCAGAACGAATGTTGTATATGAAGCCATCTTGTGCCTGCAAACTGAATGTTGATTCCTGAAACGTACCATTTCCACCAGAGTGGCTCTGCCATTTAAGAAGGTGAAAAGTTGAAAGTTGCCTGGCCTCTCCTTTATCCCCCTCCCCTCCCCATGACCTCCCTGCAAGAAGATGACAGTGCCTCAGTTGTCACTGTTCACCTTGCGGATGTTAGAAGCGGGGGCGGGGGGCTGGAGGAGAGGCTCATCAGCCACCAAGCTTGGCTTCCTTTTTTTTCCATGACCATGTCTTTTCTGAGCTGCAAAGCAGCCCTACAATCACTAGTTATATGCATGAGCTCAGAAATTTTTGAGAGTTTTATTTTCCATTTTAATTGCAGTTCAAATTCATAGGAAACCAGAACTGGCCAAATTTTCCATTTACAATATCCCAGCAAAGTTTGTGACCCAGGACAGTCTCTAAACACAAATTCCCCATTAGTTTTCTTGTAACTTTGGCTCTCAGGCAGGTACCAGCTATAAAAGGCTCTACCCATGATGGGTCTGCCTGGGAACATGCTTTCAAAAATTTCCAGATCTTCATCTTGCCATGACTATTGGAAGACTTTTGGCTTCACTCTAAAAGCCATAAAACCATAAAGCAGATCGGAGAAAAACCCACAGCTGCATACATCTGATGACAGTCTTAAACTGATTTTCCAAAGATAGGGAGCTCAGCAAAACCCAAACTCCATGATGTCAACAACACTGGACTTTTACTCTTTAAGCCAATGGGTATTCTGTGGAAGATTTAATCCATGTGTTCCTGATCTACTTACAGTTAACTCATCAAAATGCCATTTGCTTAAGTGTTTCCAAAGTTGCATGAGCTTTTATTTCTCAGTCTCTCAAATGGATGCTGGTGGGAATCAAGTTTTCCCAGAGTAACAGCTTCCAGAGTCTAAGTTATTTTCAAAACCAAGACTTTGTAGATTTCAAGTAGCTATTTTAACTATCACTTACAAGGACTCTTTCAGCAACAGTGTGTCTCCTCATTAAAAGTGATGTAGAAAAAGTGCCTTTCTCCACTCCACCAGAGTTAGTGGGACCAGCCTTCTGCCTGTCTTCCTACTTCCTGTGTTTTTCCACCTTCGGAAGTTTACAGTCTAACAAGGATTTGGGACATGGGGATAAATAACTACCCTATATGGCACAATCCCGCAACGGCTAGAGATCCTGCCATGACTCCCTCAAGCGCCAAATTAAAATTCATCAGTTTAACATGCAGAGTCTTCCAGAAAACCTGTCACCTTCCTCCGTCCCCACACCAGTAGCTTTCTCAAACTCAACTTCCAAACTGCAGATACCATTTTTATTTCACCTCACGTGGAGCTTACCTTCCTCTCTATGTACTGATAGCTACATAAAGACTCATCTAGCAGGGCAAACATCTGGTTGGGGTTGTGTGTGTGTGTGTGTGTGTGTGTGTGTGTGTGTGTGTGTGTTTGCCTCCACAGCAAGAACGCTGGCCTTCTCAGTGAGAAGATACTGTTGCCAGTATTGGGACTATTTCACCTTTGGGAGAAAGTAAATGAATATTTCTCGAGTTGCTTAAGTGGGACGCTATAGATTTTCCATGCCTTTGGTTTACAGACCACCAAATACTTTGGTAAGGGAGCCAAAGGAACAAAATGGCTCTTTGGAAAGTTTAAGATCGAAAAAAGACAGGAGAGGAACCCTGAGGAAAAATAGGAGGCAGTGTATGTATGCTTAGTGTGTACTTTGGATCTCACCCCTTAATGAGGGCATGTATGAGGGTATGTAAATACATCTGTCGTCTCTGTACCTGAGCATCAAGACTGCATAGGCAAATCTTTGAACCATTACACCAGTCACCCTTGGAGTAACAACACCAGGATTATTTTAGGATTGCCCTGGGGTATCTTTTGTACCCCAGATTAAAGCCAAGTGGTAGTCCTGAATTGATCCCATTAAATAAATATGTATTAAGTGATACTTTAGGTTACCACTATACAGTTAATGGAAAATTCACCTAAACATATAGTGTGGTCCCCACTCTCAAGAAGCTGAGTCTTCTGACTTACCAGCATAGATCCTTAGAACTAGAAAGAACCTGAAAAATCCAAGTGTCTCACTATTAATGTGAGAAAACTGAGCTTGTAGAAGTGATGTGAGTGGCTTAAACCAAAGTTCTCAGAAATAAGAACTCAGGGTTTCTGATTCAATGCCATGCTTTTCCATTATGATGCTTCAAGAACTGATCTCAGTTTGTAGATTTTTTCCCCCTCCCTAGCTAGATCATGGGTTTCTTGAAGGCAAGGAGTAATGTCTCATATTTCTTTCACATTCAGCCCACCCAAGTATGTTATGCATAACTGGACAGATTTATGTATTCTGTAAATGCTTGTGGGATGGACAAGTAACTGAACTGATGAATGAATGGGTAATATTAACATGGAATTGCTAAATGGGTGAAAAAGCTTAGAAAACCCACATTCTTTCCTCTTTGGTGCCTTTATAGTGATTGTCTTTTGGTCTGTGGCTTAGCAGCCATTGGTGTGGAAAAGATTTAGAGCTTTAGTTGACACAAGATGACTCAAAATGCTAATATAAACCTAGGTCTCATTAAAGGTATCTGACCAGAGGAGGTCATGATGCTACTCAACCCTTCTTATGGTCCATGCTTAGCTATAAGTTTTTAAGGGGACTACTGACAATAGTTAATTTTATGCAATCATTTTGAAAGAAGGCTTAAAGACCCTAAACATGCCTTATTCAATGTTATATACTTCCCCTAATGAAATTCTTTCTCCAGAGTGGGATTGGAACTGAAATGTGCCCAAAAGGAGAAAGACGGGAAAGATGAATGGTTCAAATCCATGCTGTATGAAGGACTGTCGAAGGAGCTGAGAGAAGGAGGCACTTTATTTCCTTTTACTGAAGTATAATCGACACACAATATCCTATCATTTCAAGTGAACATCAGAGTGATTTGATATTTTTTGAAGTTTATTTATTTAAATAATCTCTGTACCCAACTTGAGGCTTTCGAGCTCACGACTCCAAGATCCAGAGTGCCCTGTTCTTCCAACAGACCCAGCCAGGTGCTTTACATGGTGACTTTATGTTTTTATACATTATGAAATGATCCCCTAGTTACCATCTGTAGCTGTACGAGGTCATTACAATATTCTTGACTATGTTCCCTGTATTGTACCTTATGTCCTTATTTATTTATGAAGATGACTTATTTTTTTTAAGTGGAAATTTGTACTTCTTATTCCCATTCAGCTATTTTAGCCACACCCCAACCTCTCCCCAAACCGGTAACCAAATTTGTTTCCTGTATTTATGAGTCTATTTCCATCTTGTTTTGTTTCTTTCCTTTTTAAGATTCCACATAATACATGAAAGTCATACAGTATTTGTCTTTCTGTGTCTGACTTATTTCACTTAGTATAATGCCCTCTAGACCCATCCATGTTGTCATAAATGGCAAGATTTCATTATTTATAATGGTTGAGTAATATTCCACCATATATATATACCACACCTTACTTTCCATTCATCCATCAATGAATACTTAGGCTGCTTCCATGTCTCTGCTATTGTGAACAACATTACAATAACCATAGGGGTGCATATAGCTCTTCAAATTGGTATTTTCATTTTCTATGGATGAATACCCAGAAGGGCTGTCAGGTGGAAAGGGGTTGGACTTAATTTTCCATGATATCAGAGGATAGAACTAGTGACAATGACAGGATAATACTGATCCTGCAGGGGTGTGGATTTTGGAGTAACACAAAGCAAAATAAGTAAGCAAATAAATAAATACTTTTTTTATTTTTTTCTTTTTAGTTAAAGGATTATGTGAAAATGGAGCTGGCTTCTGAGGTAGATCATTCCCCGATGCCGATGTGGGAGCAGGGTCCGAGCAGCCTCTTGTCTGAGGTCATCCACAGTACCTGACCTTCTGCATGGTTCCTTCAGACCCTGACATTGAAAGACAGTGGTATCTGTGGCTCTACCACTGGTGTGTCATTCAATGCCCTATCTAGGCTGCTTATTCCCGTTTCTTCCCTGGCATTCACATCTATCCACCAATTTCTGAACAATCTATCATTGTCCATGGAAGCTAAACTTTAGTGAATTATTAAAGCATGTCTCCTCTCTTGCTTGTCCTAAAAAATAAATTCCTCTAAACCATGTGTGTTCTCTATCTTCCCTTCACCTCAAACCGAGTATGATTTTTAATTAAAAAGTCAACATCGTATAGTTCAAATCCTTGCTCCAACACTTAAAACTGGGGCAATTTTCTTAATCTGTCTACCCCTTGTTTTTTCCTGAACTGTAAAATAGGGCTAATCATATTATCTCTCTCAGTCAGCAATGCTATGAGGAATAAATGAAATAATCTCTGTAAAGGGCTTAGGCGCAGTGCCTGAAACACAGTAAATACTCACCCAGTGTTAGTAACTGTGTTCTCTGGTTAATAAAAGAGACAAATTTCCTTGAGCTGCTTTGATTTAAGAAGACAATACCTCTCCCAGACATCTCTTTCCTGGGGCTAGCTATATTAGTATTCTGTCCCGATGGGAAGGAAGAGACATCATTGGCAGAGAACACCCAGTAGAGAAGCAGGGTGGATATGAGGTAAACTGAAATGTTACCCCCTGCCAGCTTTTTGAAATGCAGATTCATCAATCTCTTTGATGTCCTTAGCCACTTGCAATGAACATCTTTCAGCATATTATTTGCTTTCTTAACCACATCACTTTTCACTGAGTTCAACATTCCTGTAGGATTCAAAGGATCTTGGTACATTCTTCCAAAATGAATTCAGAAGGTAAGTCAAAGGGAAGGGGAAACATCTTTGAACGGGACTCTGGGTTCAGACTGGGGGCAGGAGGAGGTGGGGGGTGCTTTGTGACTCAAAGGGCTCACAGTAAACTCAGCCTCAGGCTTTCCGTGTGCCAGTCCTCTTTGCCAGTGGCCTGATGACTAACGCTGCCAAGTAACCCGCCCTGCTCCTTGGCCGAAGTAAGTGCAGATGATGGCACTGCTTGCCTCCTGAAGGGGCAGGAGAGGAACCTCAGGAGGAGTCAGAGGGTCTCCTTGGGACAGCAGGAGTTAAAGGAGGCATCCATGTGTTTGCTGTTTTAGTGGATCCACGGTAGTAGTAGGATATTTTCTCTTTAAAGGTAAGCATATTAATTGATGCATTTGCAAATTTACAATCAAAACCCAGATGCAAACCTCACTCATCAGCGGCCCTGTTAGGACCCCTCCCTAACACAGCCCTGGCAGCTGCATATACTTCTCTGCTCATGTGGCTGTCTGCTTCCTGGGCTGTAGGCTCCTCCTGGGCAGAAACTGGCTATTCCTTTTGTATCCCCGGCAGGGTAGGAATGGACACAGATACCACAAAATTGGCTTACCTATCTAAAATCTCTCTTGCAGAAGACCATGCTCTTTGGCAGAGTCCAGAAAGCCCACAACCAAAAAACTATTTTGCAGATTCTCTTAGAGTCAAGGTCCACTCTTGAAACAGCCTCCCAAACCACCTCCCCGAAGCGAGGTTTGAAAACCATGGTCTCAGGAGGTAGAGCCATGCTCTTGCTGGCGGACTCAGTTGTGAATGCACCTGGCTTCTCTGTGACAGCCAGAGTCTCAGTTTCCAAGTTTGAGCTACATGGTGTTGGCCTAGATTTCTGCCTTCTAGAGCCTTCTAATTTGTAGGCACCTAATTTCTTGTATTAAATAGCTTTGTGATGAAATTAGTTCAATAGTTTCTCTTATCTGCAACTGAGCTCTGATTTGGTGCTCATCAACTGTGGAATAAATATACTGAGAAGACAGTGATTTTAGATAAGTAACTCACACCTGGGCCCCTAAAATCACCCACTGAGTCTCAGAGGGAATGATTCATTAATATTTGTTTTTAACTTCTAGAAATGCCTCTACTAGAATTCTAAAATGCAGTGAAAAGGAAAGGAAAAAAATTACTGCAAAATAACACTCACAGAGGGTAATGTGTGTGTGTGTGTGTGTTTGGTCTGACATTATCTAGAAAATTCCATAAGCGGCTTCTTCTTGTCATTCAGTTCTCATTAAAATGGGGCACCACTGTATTTTCTAAATGACCACAAAACTGTAGGTGATAAAAGATTACTTATTCAAGTTCTACATTCTGAAATAAATGGTTTGTGTGAAGTTGGATAACCAGCAGAATTAGAGAAGCAGTTTCTTCAATCTTCAGATTTGGATCAGAGGCTTGACCTCTGAGAACATATATTTAAGATGTTGTTTATCCTTGTGAATCCCATAAAAGGCCTTCGGAACCCTTGAGCTTCCCAGGATAAACTTGAGGCTTGGAGCCTAAGCTCTTGGAAGCACAGTTTGACTTCTACTTGTGTGGATGAGAAAGAAGGCAAGGAGGTTCTCACTGAATTTCTTGGTGCAAGAATAGCAGTTGGACTGCTTGAGCTAATGCTTTTGTGAGAAATTATCTTCTTATAATTGAGGAAGCCTCCTAGCTGAGCCTTATGCTTCTCACCCTGTCTGAAAAAATGTCCTCTCCTTCAGCAATGCTGTGTTTTTCAACTCAGGCTGACTTATCAGCACTATCCTAGTTTAGCTAAGGATTAACTTGGCTTGCCCAGATAGTTCTGTGATGTATCTATGTGTTGACTGATGAGAAGGGCTCCAGTCTAAGAGGATATTGGAAGAGCGCTGACTTGCTTTATGGGGGGGGCAGATGGGGGAGGTGGTGGTTAGTGAACCCTTTCTACAATCATGACATTATCAGCGGTGCTCTTAGGACACCCACTCTGCTGACCGGAATGTGAGACCATACTAGAATAAACAATAAAGCAGAGTGCTAGGTCTGAAGTAATAGCCCAGCTTGTTTGGATCCCATATCCCACTGTCTCGGGAGAAAACGTTCCTTCCTTCTTTCTTTCACTCTTTGCTACAAGAGATATTTAGTGAGCACCTATTATATGCCAGGCTCTACGTGGTAGACGTTGCATGTTCCTAGGTGAACAAAAGTTACATAGCTATTGCCATCATGACAATTACAATCAAGTGAGTGAAGCAGACAATAAACAAAATAAACAAAGAGGTATAACATTACAACCCTGGGGATGCCTATAGGAGAAGAAGAGCCTTTGGGAGGAATGATTGGAGGAGGGGATACATTTACCTCTGCTGTTCTAGGACAGAGTGTCATTGTCATCGGGCTGTCGAGAGACACAGAGAGTGGAGAGGGGAGAGTTGAGGGCTTGTTCTGATATTGGATGAAGCTAGAAGAGGGGACGTGGAATGAATCTTATCCCATCCCCTCTCTGGGACTGCTGTCACATTGCTGTGAAGCTTCCCAGTATTGCCTATGGATGGCTCATGGACATGATCCTTCTTGATGCAAGAAATAAAAATTCCAACCACACATATCTTAGGCAGTGAGGGAGTTCAGCAACTAAGACACACGGGGAGTGTAAGAGTGGCCCAGTGACTCAGTGATGTCATCAAGGACCCAGGAGCTTGCCATCTTCTTGCCTCCACACTCAGCATGTTAGATCTTTCTACGGCAATGGCTTTTCGAGATATTTTTCTAAACAAAGATCATTTCTTCCCAAGAGAAAATAAATGGTAGCTGTTAGAAAAAAATCAGCACTGAATTCTTTACCAAAAAATTCTTAGCCTTAGTTTAACTTACATCTCTTTCATGGGTTTAGTTTACAAGGGTAGGTTCTTAATGATCAGTAATACGTCTGACATTCATTCAAAGTGCTATCCCCTCTATTAACACACAGCTCTGCTTACTTGTTACTGTCCATACAGTCTGTACCAGAACGCAGCGTTGTGGGGAGAACTGGCCAGCCCCCCTCTGCCCCTTTTAACTCTACCCCCAACGCCATATGCCACAGGGAACCCCACACCCTGATACATGAACGTGTCAGCCCACACATCTGAACTCCAGCCACTGGTTATATGAAGCGTGCCCTGTGGTCTTGGGTGTGCTTTGAGGGACTCAGACCATGGGTGCAGTCTTCTCTTGAAAGAAGAGATGGGGAAGAGAATCACACAGACCCTGGAAGCATGCTGGCCATTCGGGCATGGAATTCTGGGGTCCTGGGTATCCTGGGGCAGGGCCACATTATGTCTTCAATAAGCTCCAGACACTTGCTTTCATGTGCATCCTTCCTCCATAAAAAAAATAAAATAAAATTACATCTTACATCTGCATTTGCACAGAGACAAAAATATCAATATTATATAGAACATATTTTCAACTTAAAAGTTCATTTTTTCATTTTTTTCTTTCTGTTTTAAAGGAAATTAAAACATTTTTGCAACCCCTAATGGTATCATGGGCCCTTGACACTGTGCCTACTGTGTCTAAGGCATAAATCAGCCTGCCTGGTACATAGTCTATAAGGGTAAGGAGGATGTGCTCCAGGGGGACACATCCACTTGGCTTAGAAATCCGTTGCCTCTGGGGCACCTGGGTGGCTCAGTGGGTTAAAGCCTCTGCCTTCAGCTCAGGTCATGATCTCAGAGCCCTGGGATCAAGCCCCGCATCGGAGCATCTGCTAAGCTCCCTCCATTCTCTCTCTCTGCCCGCCTCTCTGCCTACTTGTAATCTCTCTCTCCCTGTCAAATAAATAAATAAAATCTTTAAAAAAATAAAAAAAGAAATCCGTTGCCTCATGGGGGAGGCATGGCCAGAACAGAGCTGGATCACCAGACCATGTAAAGCTCAGGGCTCATGTTTGAGTTCTTCATCCCTGATTCTATGATGTTTCTGTTTTATAATAAACCCTGTTTGTTCAGGTAAATGATACATTTATATTATTCTAAAGGGCACTGAGTTAATACCTTTGCATTTGTATGACTAAAGGACCCATTCTGGTGGCTTTCCCTCCACAAGAGAACAGGTGGCCTAAAAAATGAAACAGCTTTTAGTGACTTAAAACAACAGCTTGCTCCTTCTGAATGATAGTTTCTCTAGCTTCCATGCATTGATGCTTTAAATGAGCAAACAAACAAACAAAAACCCAAACATTTGGGATTAGGAACCCTGCTGTACTCTTTTCTTGATAAATTAGATGCACTACATTAACCAAGAAGGCCATGAGAACACTCGAGCATCTCTGGAGCCCCATAGTTCATTTCTTACCCCCAGTGTCTGCAGGGTAGGCTGAGCATTTAGGGCCATCCATGACCCTGGCTGTAGCTTGATTCTCCTCTCATTCATTTGAAACACTCAGTGCTTCTCCCTGGAAAGGAATTAAAATAGTCTTCCAGTGGTTTCCATAGATTCCAAGTTCCTGGGCCTATTTCCTCACTGCACTTCTGGATAGGATGTGAACCCATGAGTCAGAAAATGTCAGAGCATCCCAGGGGCAGGTGAGTTCAGAGCCAGAACGTATGTCTCACATTGGGCTCCATGCTCAGCGAGGAGTCTGCTTGTCCCTCTGCCCCTTCTCTCTCTCTCTCCTTCTCATAAATAAATAAATAAATAAATAATAAATAAATAAATAAAATCTTTAAAAAAGAAAGATTTCTTTGTTTTTTTTAAACATTTTATTTATTTATTTCACAGAGAGAGAGATCACAAGTAGGCAGAGAGGCAGGCAGAGAGAGAGGAGGAAGCAGGCTCCTGGCTGAGCAGGGAGCCCAATGTGGGCCTTGATCCCAGGACCCTGAGATCATGACCTGAGCCGAAGACAGAGGCTTTAACCCACTGACCCACCCAGGCACCCGAGAAAAATTTCTTTCATGTAATTTTGACTACCTGACATGTAAGACTATGAATCTTGTACCTTCCTCTGACTTTATTTCTCTTCACTCTCAGACTCCCTCAAACTCTGTTTCACCTTCAAATTCATTTCTGAACCATGGAGTGCTCTATACCCCCATCCCACCCATCTCACTCCACCCTAGAGGCTCACGTGGCCAACTGCTACTCCTGCAACACTAAACCAGACATCAGCTGCCCTGTGGGTACTTTTCTGACCTTCTTTCAGCTTTCTGGACTCTGCTTCTTTTATCTCCCCTTTACGCCTTTCACATACCTCCATTAGAGCACAAATAACATGAACTTGTTATTAATCTCTTCACTAGACCACAAGTTTCTTGAGGACCAGAGTTGCCTTCTTCTTTTTATACCCAGTGTCTGGGTCCCCAACACCTCCTTGTTGCATGAATCCCTCAATTTCAAGTTCTACCTCTTCCATAAGACATTTCCCCATCCTCACTAACCCAGAATGCTCCCTTATATTCCTACTCTGTTGCATTTACTTATATTCTGCTTCAAAGAAACATGCAACACACAGTTCAAGTTTTTTTAAACATCATCTTAGATAGACCACAAGGCTTAGAACAGGAGGGACACTAGTAAGATTAGATACTAATAATACCAGCTACTTTGTAAATGTGTATGAGAACTGCTGTGATAAAAGGAATAGCCGGGTCTGATACTGTGGACATACATTGTTTGTGTAGTATCCTTGCTATTGAGAGAAGCATTCCATTTGTAACTTATGGTCCCGATGGCTCGTGTGGGGCTTACTCCATTACCTCATTCAATAAATGAGCATGCAATTCATGCACACTGGAGTGCCCCACTCTAGCTCATATTGGTTGGATTCAGGAAGAGCATGAGACCCAAGCTGCATCCGTCAGAGTCAGACCTGAAACTCTCCTCCTGGGGCTAGTCCTGATTATCTCTTCCCCAAGATAGAAACTGTAAGGAAATGTCAACTAACACGGTAACAGCCATATTGCCATTCACAATGGTGAAAGCCATTTGAAATACAAAAATAAGAAGCCAACATACAAAGATGAGTGCCAGGAGACAGAAAAATAGATCCCTAATATTATCATTTGAACTCCTAGGTTCTGCTTTGAGCCAGATATGCTCCTGGATTTTCCATCCCATGAGCCAAAAATATCACCCTTTCACTTAAATTAAGTTGGCTTTCTGTCACATGTGTTTTTCTGTATAGATGTCATCAAGGGGAAGGTATAAGGAAGCTTGGGTTAAGGAAAGTAGACCTTCTTTTGGAATCTCTTGTTATCACTTCCTAGATTTTTGATCTTTGATTATTATAGAGGGTTCTCAGTTGCAGGCAAGGAAATTCAATTCTGGGTGGTTGAGTTAAAACAGGAGTTTATTAAAAGGATGCTGGAATAGAAAAGAAAGAGGTCAAATGATCTCTATCCGCAGATGATACGATTTTGGAAAAGCCAAGATACTAAAGAGAAAAGCCACAACAAACAAGAAGAGAATTTAATTGTCAAAAGCAGTTTATAAAATGAACATCTCCTAGTGAAATAATGAGTCTAAATAATGTTCATCAATCAGTGCTGACCTGACAAAATGAGACAACCAGACACTATATGGCTTAGTAGAGGTTCACAGCACCACCTATGAAGTAGAGTCGACAAACAAAAATGAATCTGATTGAGCCTCTAGGACTAACTAACATCGATTTACAGACAATGCATGGGGACAGAGTGCATGACACATGATACCACAGGATCCAATTAGTAAATTTTAACTGTGGGAAATGCTGCTGGCGAACAACTCGGCTACCTCAACTGCAAATTTAAAAAGAGTAGGAGGGAGATTGAATTTGTAGATTAAAAGACATTGTTTTGATCCTGATTTGAAAGTTTTCTTTCATGTTTAAAAAATATAAGATAATCAGAGAAATTTGAATTTAATGATATTAAACTGCTGTAAGTGGGATAACGATACTGCAGTAATTTTTAAAAGAATATTCATGTTTTAGAAATAAACACTGAAAATGCTATGGAGGAAGTAATGTGAGGTCTGAGATTTGCTTGAAATAATCCAGGCAAGGGGGGACATGAATAAGGGTGGAGATGAAGCAAGGTTGTCCCTTGTGCTGATAAACATTTAAGAAGGTAATTGATATATGGCTGCTTATAATTCTCTTCCCTGTACTTTTACATACGCTAAACAGCCTCTATTAAAGCTTTTCTAAAAAATTTAAAAATTTTTTAAAAAAGATATTAGATAACTAAAAAATTATTATAAGGGCTAGAGAACCAAGGCAAAATATCCAGCTTCTAGGAATAGCTCAGAATCAAGTCTCAGAAAAATGTAAGGAATACCCTGCAGCCACCACCAAGCATTGATTTTCTGCTCTACTCTTGGAGCCCCTGAGAGAGAAAAAAGAGATAGAACCAGAGAGACACGCACAGAGATGGAGAGAAGTCACTGCCAGAGAGGAAGAGCTCACTTCCCCTCCTTCCTTCTCAGGACCTTCGGAGAGAAAGCCTGGAGCAGATGCCTCTGGTTACTAGAGTTTTGGTCACTGTTTCAAAAGAGCGCAGGAAAACGGGTAAAGTGAGCACCTAGTAATTTCCATTCTGATAGCAAGGGGGATTTAACTGCCCCATCCCTATTACTAAGAATTAAACAGTGAGCAATTCCCAAAATAATGGAAAGAAACTCAGACACTGGACTCAAAAATAAAGAAACAATGTTTACCTCACTCAGCAAATAACAACCCCCCTGAGTTTCATCTTCCTCATCTCTAAGATTTTTGAACAACTGCTATGAGGAACGAAAGAAATAATGTATCTATGAAACAGCACGAAAGGTCACTCAGCAATCTTTCCCTCCTCCTTCTCTCCCCCTCCCTCCTTCCCTCCCTCCCTCCAGTCTGTCCTTCCGTCCGTCCTTCCTTCCTTCCTTCCTTCCTTCCTTCCTTCCTTCTCTCCCTCCCTCCCTTCCTTCCTCCTTGTCTTATTTCAGTTGCTACCCTTTATCTCCTCAGGATAATATAATAGTCCATTCACTTGGGGGTACAAAGTAAATAATTGTTTTTGAAATTGAAAGGGATTGATTGAATCCATGCTTCCCTGGGCGGGGGCGGCGGGGAGGGAATGTTCTCTTTCCTCTTAGCTCTTCTTGTACACCTGGCTTCACAGGAAAAGAAATTAGCATTTAGAAATGCACCTTTGCCTTGGCCACAAGTGAGATATTAAAGCATTCCCACATGTACCAAATCCTCAACCTTTGATCAGCATTTTGGGGATGTTCATTGCCCAATAAAGCTATGGGCAGACTCTCTGATTCACTGAAGTGGGTACTCCTCCTAACGAAAACGCTCCCCAGGAGAACACGGCCTTGCCTTTCCAGCAGTCTGCTCCGTCAGGTGGGCTGTGGGCTGGATTGACTCAGCCATGGTGAGCTGACTTTTAATTCTCTCCTTCCTGCCTGTCCATTCATACCATGGACCAGAGGGCAGCAGCTCTGTGTCATCAGGGTAACCACGGCTGGGTGGCTCTCACCCACTGCCACTCGGCGTGGTCATTTTGGAAGGGGGCTGGAATATCTGACCTCATGACTATAGGAAAGTTTTGTGATTAATGGTGATTTTTATCTTTGGACTTCAAAGATTGACTCACGCAGAGAATGAGCAATCTATAGGTCAGATATCCTACAGCCTCGTCATTTTCTTCCTTCAGTCGGGAATTCAGGGAACTAAATACCCGACCAGCTGTAAAAGATGTCTATCCTGTCAGGAGAAAAGCCTGCTTAATGGGCCCCTAAGAGGAATTGTTTAAAATGATGCTATGTGATTTTCCCCCAAGAGCTGGTGTTGAAACATGAACAATTAGAAAGCTTAACATCTAACTCGTCTACACTTTATGCACAAAGCAAAGCTCTTCTCTTATTTTTCCCTTCTATGGTTCAGGTGTTTTGCAGCCACTTTAAACATGCGACTACCTCTTATTTCATAATTGAACAAATATTTATTGAGAGTTTCCTACGTGTAAGAAACTGTACAAAGCCACGGGGTTACAAGGATGAAGAGATATGGTGCCAATACTCAATAATGTCAATAGTATTAATAATCTCTAATATGTCTAGTATATGTTACTTCGCACAGTGCTATTTAACATGTTCTAAGTCATTTTTAACAATGCTTATAATTCAGTGTTATGGCCCTAACTTTTTTCAAAATCAGTTTACCACTTTCCATGAGTTCAGCCTATCTTCTAAGAGATAATGTATTTAAGATGCTTAGCTTGTGAGCTCAAGAAATAGGAGAACCATCCCTCTCCCAGATACTTCTTACCATTAACACGGTGAATTTTTTTTTACTGCACATTTTTATTTATTTTTTATTTAAATTCAATTAGCCAACCTATAGTACACCATTAGTTTCAGATGTAGTGTTCAATAATTCATCAGTTGGATGTAACACCCAGTGCTCATCACATCATGTGACCTCCTTAATGCCCATCACCCCCCCACCTCCCCTCCAGTAGCCTTCAGTTTGTTTCCTAGAGTTAAGAGTCTCTCATGGTTTGTCTCCCTCTCTGATGATTTCCCATTCAGTTTTCCCTCCCTTCTCCTATGATCCTCTGCACTGTTTCTTATATTCCACTTATGAGTGAAACCATATGATAATTGTCTTTCTCAAGCTAGGAGGATGCCATAACTCAGTGAAAAATTCATACATCTCCCTTCTTATGTCACCTGGACCTAGATTCCTGTATGTGTCCATGGGAAAGGAGCTAGAACTATATGCTTGATTTGAAGTTTGGAAATCTCAATCATTCCCCAACCATCAAAAATATTCACCTCACTCCCTCTTTCCACAGTCATCTCAGCAGCCCTCTGGAATTGACTCCCACACCTGTTCATCATATAAAGAACAAAATAAAAGCAAATGCTGTTTAAAATCCCTCTTCTTCAACAAGGTCTTCTGTTTTGAAATCGTGAAATGGTCCCTGGTCTATTCTTTCACCAGCTGTGGTCTTTTATCTCCTCAGGAGAATAGCTGACATCACACAAGGCAAAGCCATTGTGCTTACAGACACCATAAATATCTCCCCTGAATCCTAAATGATAAATTTCCCTCTGATTAGTAAAGCAGATAGCGTAATACGCAAGGGGGAGGGAAGAGGCTTTGATGATGCTAAACTAAGCCTCTGGAGGTATCCCCTACCTCCCTCCTGAATTTCACTGTCCAACGACTGGAGTCACAAAAACGATAGAAAATGCAGTCTGGATTATCCACTCCCATAGCTTTCTTCCTTTTTTTTTTTTTAAACAGGTTTTCAATTACAGACAAACTAAAATTTACTTATACAGAATCCAAAGCAAGTTGAATTTGTTAAAGGTACCCATGGGAACGCACTTCTTACAGAAATCACAATATGCTTTCTAGACCACAGCCTAAAAAGGGGGGAAAATCCTTTGAATGAAAAGTAAAACAAGGGCTTTCAGTTTTGTACATGAATTTGAAATTACTTTATCCCTGACTCATGATCTACTTTATTTTTGATTCTTTGGAAGACCTGTCCCTCTACTGTGATTTTTTTTTTTTAATAACGAGTTTCTATTTGTAACTCTTAGTTGGTCTTTCCACAAAATTAGGTTGCTGGAAAGACTGAGAAGAGACAGAATATTCCTGGATCAAATGGAACTGGTGAGTGTGGAAATCCAAGGATTTGAGAAAGCATTGTCAATTCTTATAGTCTGGCCAGTGGGAGGCTAGATAACTCTATGTTTCTCTTGGTCTTCCTAACGTACATTTATTCAAATGAAAAAAGAAAGAAAAGAAAAGTAGACTATTGTCGGGGGTAAAAGGTGGAAAAAATCATTTTTGTGTTTTTGCTAAGTGGGCCTTCATTTGTTGAAGGATATAGGTTTCAAATAGTTTTTTGGTTTTATTTCTTTTAAGCGATAGCTCTTTGTGAACTGTTGAAATGTAAATCATAAATTAACCTAAAAGTAGCAAAGAGACTCCCACCCAGATATTCATTCCTCCTGAAGCCTACCTCATTGACAGCCAGGGAGCACTTGGACAATGGAGAGAAAGCATCTGAAACCGGAAGGTAAGTAGAAGATAAAGGGTAGGTTTGGGGCCAATACAACAAAGAAGCAGTTGAAAACTTCTACTAATTTATTCTGTGGTCTGAGCTATCCATTTCTGCATGTAGGCCGAACCCCCATGACCAGTTCAACTCCTCTCCCCAACACCCCTCTCCTCCTTTCCCATCCCACCTTAAACAGAGAATGACAGGGTACCGTGCATTTACCTAAGGTATCTGGATTTTTTTAATCTACACACTTTGCTTAGATGAAGGGTTTGGGGCAGGGGGCGTGTCTTATCCATGCACAGCTGGGCGTTTGGTTGGGTTGGTTGGTTATCATGGTCTATTCTCTGCGTGCTCTCCATTAACAGCTGGACACTGTTTTCCTTGGCCACAGGGGCTGAGCTTATTCATTGACTCAAGAACTCTAAGGTACGGCATGGAACATTTCATGTGTGTTGGCTCTTCATGCACTACTACTAAGGGAAACAATTATAAGATGCTCCTGCCCAGTCCAGCCTCCTTGGAGGCGGCGGAATCCCCCAGCCAACACTGCCACCCTGCTGATTCAACCGTCGCTCAGACTGCTGTCAGAGCTTACTGGCTTTAGGCTGTAAGTTACAGGAAATCTCTCCGCCTGTACTTGGTTATTTATAGAGGAGTTTATAGGATTCTTCCACAACTCAAGGGAGGAAAATCAAACAAATGTCACCTCCTATTAGCGTGGCAGCTAAGTTCCACTCTGAAAATAGAAGCTGGAACCTTAACCCATTAACTAGTAAACCAATCCACTGACGTATTTAAATTTTACTAACACTTTCATGTTAAAAAAAAAAATCTTTCAAATTTTACCCACCCTACAGAGTTGTTCCTGATTAAGCCCACCCTCCTTTGCAGTCTGTGACACCTCTTTGCGTGGGACTAATGTTTTAATAATGGACTTCAAAATTGGATTATTCGTCATACTTTCCAACCTCCCTGTATTCCTTCCTTCCTTCCTCCTTTTTTTCCTTTCTACCTTTCACAGATACTAATATAAAGCTTACTGCATGCCAGGGACTGTTTTAAGAATTTCAATCCATAGCAACCCCAGGGGGTAGGAACTATTATCAATTTCATTTCATGACAGAAAGACTTGATTTATGAGGAATCGTTATCACTGGCCCATGCATGACTCTATTTTATTTCTTCACTTATGAATTCTTTGTCATTTGTCCATTTCTTTGTTAGTAATAAAAACTGACCACACGACCCAAAAACGAGAGCACAAGCAAGACTTACACCTACCTCCATGATTCTCTCCTACCTCCCTTACCCAGCTGCCTTGCTCTGATGTGCTGATTTTTGTTTTTATTAATACTTTCCTTGCTTGTTTTTAAAAATAATTTATGTACCTGTGCACGTTGGATAAAAACGTCTTGCTGCTTAGCTTCAGTAATGTTGAACATTATGAAGAGCACGATGTGTGGTCATCCGATGACTCGCTGTCCCTGGCCACCACATGATCACCAATAGCCCGCTCATTTCCACTGGAAAAATAAGTTCCAACAACACAATTTTTATTTCTTTGTCTCCATGTTGATGGTCTTTTGTTATCTGCTCTTGCTGTTACAAACATGGCTCGTCTGAGTATTTCGGTCATTTCCTTGCGGTGCACAAATGTACCACGTGCATCTTTGGTGTATGCCTGGAAAATCACTGGGTCATGGAATATGGAAATGCTCAACTTTAAAAGATAATGCCAACTCGCTTTCCAAAGTGATTAACCAATTTACAACAGCAATATAGAAGGAACCTCATTGATCTTTATATTCTCCAGCATTGGTATAGTTTAAATTCTTAATTCTTGCCCTTAAACTGAGCGTGAATTGTTATCTGCTGTAGTCTCATTTCACTATCCCAGATCTTGCTTTGCTAGTCTAGATTACCTCTGTAAAGAAGCTGGGTATCCCTCCTTATGTTTCTAGCTGTATATTTTTGTCTCTCTGTGAATGTCTATCTTTGTATTTTGGTCTTTCACTTTTAAATTTTTTTCTATTGAGTTGTCTGAATTTTCCCTAGTGTTTTACAGGAGTCTTTACATATTCTTAATACTAAATCTTTGCTAATTATATCATTTGTTAGCAAATGATTTTCTCTCAGTTTGTGGCTTGCTTTGTTTTACCTTCTTTACCTTCTACAAGAATTCTTCTGATAAACAGCATTTCTTAATTTTAATAAAGTCAAAATCATAAATCTTTTCTTTTATGGGTTATACTCTTTGTGCCTGTTTAAGAAATCCTTCCCTACCCCAAGGTCGGAAAGATATCCACCTATATTTTTATACTGAGTGTTTTAAAGTTTGCTTTTGACATTTAAGTCCCTAATCCATCTGGAGTTGATTTTGGGGTATGGTGTAAGGGTGGGATCCAAATTCATTTTTTTTCCAAATGGACAACCACTTTTTCCAGCTCCTTTTATTAAATAATCCCTCTTTTCTCCACTGAAATGCCAGGCCACCTCTGCCCTCATTAAAGCTCTGCTTATGCATGGATCTATTTCTGGGCTCTCTGTTCTATTCCATCGGTTCATGGGTCTACACCTGCAGTGTGGTATTTTGGTAAGAGCACAGCACCTGGAGGCAATAGATCTGGCCAGTTATGACCAAGGGAACTTGAATGGGTCACCCGATTCTTCTGCTCAGTTTCCTCGTTTATAACACATGAATAACAATTTCTACCAAACCGATGCTGTGAAGATTAAAGGCCTACCTGTGGAAGGGTTTTGTAACCCATCAAATTCTATGAAATATTCTACATTGTTATTTGCCTTATAAATGTTCTCAAAGTGTTTTCTTTTCTTTTCTTTTCTTTCCTTTTTTTTTTTTTTTTTTTTTTTTTTTTTTTTTTTTTTTTTTTTTTCTTTTTTTTTTTTTTTTTTTTTTGTCTTTTAGAAATCTTTTGGTTGTCAGTAACAGAAAACCTGACTTCCACTAGCTTTAAAAATAAAATTTAATGGCCCACATAACTTAACTATTCCGGTGGTAGGACTGGCCTGAGGTGATGCTTTAAATAGTGACTCTTTAGAGACTCAGAGATTCCAGAGAAGCATTTTTCCACCTCTTCTCTCTGAATCTTGCAGTCGCCTTCCCTCTGAGGCCTTATGGTCAAGACATGGCTGTTCAGTAGCTTCTGGGTCTGCGTGCACCCTAGTTCTCAACCAGCCTTAAGACAGCTCCCCTCTGGTGGCTTCTGAGAAAAAGAGAGGAAATTTCTTCCCCAAACACTGTGGGCCAAGTTCTCCGTCTCACATCTCCTGGAGCTCATCTGGGGCGGGTCCTGAGTCCTCATCCAGGAGCTGGGAGCACATGATGAAGGTGAGGATGAGGCCCCTTCCCTCCAGCCTAGCAATTGTGTGCAAGAGTTGAAATTTTGGTTACTGTTGAGGCAGAGAATAAATACTTGCCGTGGGAGGCCGGGGCACCCATGGCAAATGGTCATTACATTTTTATTTTAACCTTTTAAACAAAATAACACATGTATACAGTCACACAACAAGTAGCGAAAAAGAGCTTAGAATGAGGGATGCCTGGGTGGCTCAGCTGCCTTCGGCTCGGGTCATGATCCCAGGATCCTGGGATCGAGTCCCGCATCGGGCTCATTGCTCAGCAGGGAGCTTGCTTCTCCCTCTGCCTCTGCCTGCCACTCTGCCTGCTTGGGCTCTCGCTCTGACAAATAAGTAAATAAAATAGAATAAAATAAAAAAAACCCAGCAGGGACCACAGCCCCTCTCCCAGAGGGAAGGTCTTCCAACTCTCTTTGCACTGGATTCTCCTGGTGACCGCCGGCCTGACTCTAAACCTCTTTGAAAGCTCTGTTTCTTTATGAAATGAGCTTTATACGCTCTAATACATTTATACTTCTCCATCCTTTCTACTCACTTCAAATTTGATTAAAATATTGTTATTTTTATATATTTTATTGTTTACACTTGTGATTTTTTTTACAGTGTATCTGTATTTCTTTTCCACCAATTTAATTAGTATCTCAGTTCCCTTCTCTGAAGATCTTTAGCTTTTTCTCCTCCCCTCCACCCCCCCTCCCTTCACTTCCCCTTCTGTCAGATGTAGTTTGCCTTTTGCATTGTCAAGATGGTGAACATTCATGTTCCATCCTTCAACAATAAATAGGACTTTCCTGTTCTGTACATATTACATGTTGAATTTGCAAAAATATTTCACCACCAGTCCAATTTCGTGCTAGAATAATATTTATTTTTCTGAGCGTCTTGTTTTACTCAAAGTAGACCCATACACCAATTCAAGTAACACATTCACTAGCAGAAAGGTTAAATAGAATGTTTTCTTGTATTTTAATTTGTGTGTTATTGGGATCATAATTCTCTACTCCAGATTTCATTTTTCTTGGAGTTTCTAACTATCCTTTTTTTTGGTTGTTTTTATCCCTTCGTTTATAACTTCTATTACATGAAATTCCATTTGTCTTTTACCCACAAGAAACCTCTCTCCTGGTTTTCTCTCTCGTCTTACACCAGATGGGAATGTTTTTCTCTGTAGGCCTTGTCCTGGTGGTCACTGGGGGCTCCTTTTCCCTCTGCTCCGTGCTGCTTCCCCGTTCTCTGAATCCCACGTCCGCCATTTCTAGCTTCCTCCTGTTGCTTGACTAAAGTCTCAACTTCACTGACTCCCTAAAAAAGCATCATTAAAAGGTAAGCATCACTATCCTTGCTGTCAGAAAATATCTTTATTCTATTCTCACACTTGATCCATATATTGGCTCAGATCGATGTTTTGGCTGCATTTTCCTGGAATCCTCAGTTGGTTATGAGAACTCTGATTATCAAGCTGATCTTACTCCTTGACATATGCTTGATTTTCCTTTCTAGAAGATTTATGAACATTCTTTTCTCCTTGATGCACTATAATTTAATCAAAACATTATATATATTTCTTCTATATTTTTTAAGGTTGTATTTGTTTATTTGAGAGAAAGAATAGGAGTGGGGGGAAGGGAAGCAGAAGCGGACTCCCTGCTGAGCAGGGAGGCCTGGCAGGAGGCTCAATCCACAGACCCCAGAATCATGACCTGAGCCTAAGGCAGACGCTTAACTGAATAAGCCACCCAGATGCCCCTATGTTTCTTTTAAACTCATCTTGCTTAACAGTTGGTGAGCCCCTTCGATCTGAATATTCTAGGAAACCTCTTGTGACATTTGAGCATAATCTATTTTCTTCATTCTTTTTTTTTCCTTAGGTTTCATATGTGGTTCTGCTGGAACTACTTGAATTGGTCTCTTAGTTTTGTTTTGTTTTGATTTTCTATTTTGTTTAACCCTACATATAGTAAATTGAACTAATCTTAAGTGTGTTTGCATGTACACACTCACATAACCACCACCCAGGTGGAGAAAGACAATACTTCCAGCTTCTTAGAAGTCCGTACCCGAATAACTCAAGGTCTCATCAATTTTTGCCTGTTCTTGAACTTTATATCAATTGAATCATACAGCTTATACTTTTATTTGTCTGGCTTCTTTTACTCAGCATAAGGTCTGCAAGGCTCATCTATGTGATTTGGAATATCAACATTGGGTTCTTTTTTTAAGTGCTATAGAATATTCCATATTCCACAATTTACTTCTTAGGCTTCCTGTTGATGAGCATGTGGGTTGTTTCCAGTTTGAGGCTATTATGAAAAATATACATGTGATCATTCTCATACATGTCTTTTGATGGACATATATACTAATTTATTTCAGGCATGTATCCAGAAATGAAATTGCTGGGTCACTATATTTAATTTTATAAGACACTGTAAACTTTTTCCCCAAGTGGCTGTACCAATGGACACTCCCACCTGCAATGTGTGAGAATTCCAGTCACTCCATGGCCTCACTAATACACAGCACCGTCGGTCTTTTTAATTTTAGCCTTTTTTTTTTAAGATTTTATTTATTTATTTGAGAGAGAGAGAGAGGGCATGAGAGGGGAGAAGGTCAGAGAGAGAAGCAGACTCCCCATGGAGCTGGGAGCCCGATGCAGGACTCGATCCCAGGACTCCGGTATCATGACCTGAGCCGAAGGCAGTTGCTCAACCAACTGAGCCACCCAGGTGCCCCAATTTTAGCCTTTCTAGTGGATGCAAAATGGAATTTCACGATGGTCTGAAGTTGCATTTTTCTGATGAGTAATGATACTGATTGCGTTTTTCACATGCTTGTGGTTCTTTGGATAGCCTCTTTCGCAAAATGTTCAAGTGTTCTGTGCACTTTAAAATCTAGTTGTATGCATTTTCTTTTTGTAATGTAGAAGGCTTTATATATTTTGGACCCACATACTTCTCAGACCTGTGTATCGTGAATATCTTCTTGTATTCTGTGACTTGCCTTTTAACTCTCTTACAGTGTATTTGCATGAACAGAAGTTTTTGATCTTAATGAAATCCAATTCTCAAATTTTTCAGTTGTAATTAATGCTTTTTATGTCTTGTTTAGGAAATCCTTCTCTATTCTCAAGTTTATGAAGATATTTTCCTGTAGTTTTATGTAAAACTTTATTTTTTACCTTTTACATTTAAGTTTATAATCCACTGCAAAAATAATTTTTGTGTGTGATGTGAGACAAGGTTCATTTTTTTCCCACAAAAAATATGTAGTCACCCTACCACCATTTTTATTGAAAATAAAACAGCCACTTTCTCCACTGAATCACAGTACTGCTTTTGCTGCAAATCAAGTGACTCAATATGTGCGAGTCTTTTTCAGGACTCTTCTATTCTGTCTACTAGTCTCCTCTTTTTTTTTTTTTTTTTTTTTTT
>LNAC01000128.1:2196824-2283124 GCA_002007465.1 Ailurus styani | reverse complement strand
AAAAAAAATTAAAAAAAAAAAAAAAAAAAAAAAAGAACAACTGTTCCCGGTGCCATGACATCCTATTTATTTGTGACCACCTGAGACTAAAGGGAAAATCTCTAGTAAGGCAAGAATTTCCAGGGATGTAGGGGACCTATGTCAGTATAAGAAGGCATGAGATAATGACATTTAAGTCTTTAATGTTAGCAGACTTCATGGCTATCTGCAGGAAGGAGTAGCCTTGAGAAATCTAGGCTATAGAATTCATTATTTCTCAAAGTTTAGAAGACCGTCTTTAGCTGTGATGTTCAAGATTAGGTTTCTAATAAAGCCAAAAAGGACATTAAACATGTATAAAGAAACAGTGTTTAAATGCTAAACGCCAAGATGGTTAGTTATTCTACAGAGGCCTTAGAGAATCACAATCTGAGGATGTTCTAATGGTAGAAATCAGGTAGACCAGTCCTCTAATATTCAAATAAGAGAGTGAGACTCAGGAAAAGGTAAGCCAGCCACTGGCTCTCTGGCGATGGAACAGGCAGCAGAACAGAAATCTTCTGACTTCCAGTCCAGGGCTCTTTGAATGACACCATAAAGACTCAGGGAAACCAAATGAGAAATAATAAGCCTGACCTTTTGATTCCTAGAAAGTGTCAGCAAATTACCTATAGCCATTCTGCACAAATAAAACTCAAGCTGGGAATTTGTTTAAGAACTGTCAAAATGTTCTCTCCTTGAATGTGAATGTGTTTATTTATGTTTCTGTCAGTTTGCAAATGTAAATTCCTGAATTGATTTCTGATGTAACTCCTTAAAAATTAAACACAGCATTAGAATTAGCTTCCAAAGAGAAAAAGTTTACACTGTTTTTTTGTTTTGTTTTGTTTTGTTTTCTCTTAGGAACAGATGAAGAAAGCACAGTGGGACATGGAGAATGAAGGAATGCAAGCAAAAGCGAGAACAAGAGTGAGGAATAAAAACAGAGAAGTAGAGAGGAAAGAGCCAAGTGAGAAGCTTGGAGCCTCCACACGAAGGAGATGGGTGGATAGAACTTCACCAAGAGCTTCTTGAACATGAAGTTCATCTGTTTTAACTGGTGTGGTTTACTTGACATTGTGACAGACCGAAACGGAAATAATAATCATCTGTCAAACAATCAGTTCGCCTATTTCTTGACTATCCTGGCCATTGTTTTCTTTTTTTAACCTAACCTGCCTGTTTCCTTGACCGGTCAAGTCAAAACAGACACCCAATTTGTACATGTCAACACAGGCTTTCTCTCGAGGTAATGGCTCAGAGTGTGAGTCATTGCCCTGAGAACCCCAGCTCCTAACGCTTCTCCTCTTCTAAATTAGAATGGGATGGCCTCTGTTTATACTTTCATTAAATAGAACCACATGATTACAACCTTTCCACTGGGGGTTTTTAGCAAAGAATTTATTAGCATGAGCCAGTATCCTTGACTGCAGGGCTGCTTTGGTTGTGAGCCATGAGTGGCTGAGATACACTTGATTTGCTGTTTTTCCTCATGAGTTCTGGTTCAGTGGATTGCTTCTAGGGGTTTCTAGGGGCTTGTATTCCAGCTATATCTATTACTTCTATGTTATCAGAAATCTTTCTTTAAAGCCTAAAAGTCCTCTTTCATTTGTCTTGGAGAAAATCGATGGACAGATTCTTGGGAAGTGATAGTGACTTACTAATTTGTGATGTTTTATTAGATGTGGTCATCAAACTGGAATCTTTGTTAAGGGTGTCTTCCTTTTATTTAAAAGGTCCTCTCCCCTTTGAACTATTCCCTATCCTTTGAGACACAGCCTCCATGATGGCCTTCTTGATTGTCCCCACCCATCTGACAAATCCCTATACTCTTGGGAATGAATCTTTCCCTCCTCTATGCCCTTAGCACTTGACTTCTGCACTCTGCCATGTATCATGTTGCATTTACTAATGTGACGGTTCCCCGATGATAGGAAATGTGTTTTAACATCATCGCATTTCTGATAGAGTAACGGATACTTGCTGAATTAAATTAAAATCCAGAAGGCTAATGCCTGAAAAAGAGGCAGGGAGAAGGGTAGAATGGGGTCAGTGGTAGTGGCAGGGAATGTAGAGAGAGGAGAAGGATGGGGCGAGATGTTTTGGCATCTTCATGGAAGAGGGTACAGGGTGCCAGGAAGCACTTGCAGGAAAGACAAAGGATGCTCAGAAAGTGGATCACTGGGATAAAAACAGAACAGGAAGTGGTCAGAAATAAGTCAAGTCTGCAACTGTAGTAAATGACCATAACTTATGTCCTTGATGGTACCTCCTTCCTTGTGGAAAGAGAAGGAAGATTAGGGGAGCAGTGAAGGGCAATCATTCCATCCCAGGGACACCTCTTCTTTCCCCTTCCTCCAGGCAGTCCATCTTGTTTCTCAGCCTCTCCAGCCTCAGTGATGCCTTGCTGGTTTTGTACCCACTGCCTAGGCCGACATTCAAGCCTGCTCTTTCTTCTTCCCATAACTCTACCAGGTTAGAGAAGAAACCCCTTGGGTCATTTCCTCCTTTTATAGATGAAACATAATTGTTCTTAGATAACAAAAATATGCATTTAGCATTATGAGTGGCCTTATTTTTCATCTATGACTTAGGGAAGATAGAAAATAGATGATAGATAGATAGATAGATAGATAGATAGATAGATAGATAGATAGATAGATAGATAGATAGATAGATTATATGACAGAGGAGAGAGTCTTTTGACTTTTTGTTTCTCTTCTCTTATGATCAAGTAATCAAATTCATTATGAAACCTTAATAAAGACATTAAGTCCTTGATAAAATTGAGAAAAAAAATGTGCTGTTCAGAAGCAACAAGTGTTGATGATGAAACAACAGGCCAATCCCTAGGGCCCTAGAATGAAAATACAGGGATAAAGAAAACAGTACTGAACCAAGAACTCATCTTTGCGGATTTCTATTAAATAGAAGGTCCACTGTCCTCAAGAGCTAGCCCCTCGGTCCCACCTCTCATTAGCCTCTGTTCCTACTGCCTCGTTGCCTCCCAGTCTCCTAATCCCTCCTTCTAAATGGGAACCACAAAGAGGAACCTGGATAGGTGGTGGTCGCTGACCCACCCCTGCTGACAAGATTTAGGAAGGAAACAGAAGAAAACCTGTGGTTCTGTTATCTCAGGGGAGGATGAAACCATTTTCAAACCGCTTCATAGATGTTATCTTCTTTGATCCTTGCAATAACAGGCCAGTGAGAGATGAAAAGCAACTTTCATTACCTCCCCTCTCCCCCTATTCAGTTAAAGAAACTTAGAGCAAAAAGACTTCTGGGAATTGTCCAAGGTCACACAGTTGGTGAGGGTACAGCATGGCCTTTTGTCACCAAAGGTTGTGTTGGTTTTACCACTTCCTACTTTGGGTTTTTNTCCCCCTATTCAGTTAAAGAAACTTAGAGCAAAAAGACTTCTGGGAATTGTCCAAGGTCACATAGTTGGTGAGGGTACAGCATGGCCTTTTGTCACCAAAGGTTGTGTTGGTTTTACCACTTCTTCCTACTTTGGGTTTTCCTGTGATGGTTCTATACTATTAACTTGGAAACTGGGGGTACATTATGGGTCAAACAGACTTTGGTGAACTGGGCTGACCTGGGGAACTAACAATCAAGCCTGTCTTTATTTCATTGGAAAAATGTGTTCTGGGTTCTCAACAACTGATTTACATACAATATTTTAGTACACAGCTCATTTTAAATTGAGGACTGACTGTACTAAGCTTCTAGCTTCTAAGGATAGAAAGATAGTCCTTTTTATTTTTCCTGTTCTGCTTTTGGAAACTACCAACAAGGGTGCCAATTAGCACCAGATGGGACAGGGACTGTGTGATGTGGAACTCCAACCACTGGGAACTGGAATGAGTCCACTAATGTATTAAGCAATCGAAGAGCCAGAAGTTGGGCAGGATTCGAGTTTGGCACAATGTAAAGTTCTGATCTGTAAAGGCCCAACTTTATACATAGAGTCTGTCTCTTCTCCACTCACTGCCTATGAGGAAGAGCAAGAGAACCAGGTATTTAAAATTCTAGTATCCTTGAGGCCGTAGACCTTTATGTGCTCATTGCCTCTCTCTCTGAATCCTTTATCCATTTCAAACTTCAACTAATCTTTACAGAATAATTAAGTAAAAGTGAAAATGCTTATTGCCTTAGAAATTTGGATTTCTGGGTATACAATTCTTACTTAGCTTTCTTTACATTTCTGAACATCTTGATTTTTGAAATTATAACTTTACCTATATACAGTCAAGTCTGTAATTGAAGCATTACATAGGTAACTTGAACTTAAAGGTAATTCAGACTTGAATGGCAGATATTTATTAAAAACGTAGATAGGTGAAGCAACATAGGAATTTCTTTTTTTTAAAAAAGATCTTTTTATTTGCTTGACAGAGAGAGATCACAAGTAGGCAGAGAGGCGGGCAGAGAGAGAGGGGGAAGCAGGCTCCCCGCTGAGCAGAGAGCCCAATGTGGGGCTCAATCCCAGGACCCTGGGATCATGACCTGAGCCAAAGGCAGAGGCTTAACCCACTGAGCCACCCAGGTGCCCCGCAACATAGGAATTTCTGCCACTATTATCCAGAAAAATGTCTCTTCTTTTCCTCACCTTGCTAGTTGTGAGGACTTTGATGCAAATGACTAGACCACAGCAATCCATTTCAGTTCCTGAGTTCTGTTACTTACCACTCACTACATAATCCATCAACTTTCCCAGGTAGTGATCTTGGTCACCTTGAAGACAACTGAACACGAGACAAATCAAACACAGTTTTATCTCAGATTGATATAAACCTGTGTTTAATAGAAGTGATCTAAGTTAGGCTTCATCCATAAAATTAATAGGTTGGATTTGAACAGTTCTTCCTGACATTTTTTTCATTATGGCACACACAAAAAATGCTATTATTCTGGAGAGCCCCCTGAGATAAAAATGAGATAGTTCATGTCCAGAGGAAAACAACTGAGAGCTAGAGGCACTGTAGGCCCTGCTATGACAACCCAAGGGCTGAGGGAATCAATAGCTCAGCACACCCAGAGCCTACCGGTAGCACACCAGTGTGTCAACACTTACAACAGGGCATACCTGGGTGGGAGCTCTGAAGTTAAGGATATTTATGGGCCCTTTGGGCATTCTAGGACAAATTTTGAGCCTAAATTCACTGGGACTTAACCACCAATTTGTGATTTGGACACCAGGGTCCAAAGACTTCTAGATCAAAAACTGATCTCACAACATGAGTCTCTTGGTTAACATCATTGATAAAACACCTAATGGGAGGGCAACCGACTGTCCCAGTTTCATCAGTCCTCAGGGGATTCTCAAGATACATGACTCAGTGCTAAAATGAGGACAGTCCTGAGCAAACCAAGAAAGGTGGTCCTCGACCTAGTATGTATTAAAATACTCTATTAGGAAAGCAAAAATGTAGGAGACACAGTTTCTGCTTTCACAGGCTCAAGTCTTTGTTGTGGTCTTCCCAGGTCCTTGGAGCCAGAGGCAGCGGCACCTTGAGCTGGTCATTGACTCCAGCTCTACGGTTTATAAAGCAGGAGCCTATGACTTTTCTTATGAAATGTTTTCCTTTGTAGAGTTGTTTTTGCCAGTTCAAAGAGGAAATAGTGGGCTGAAATCAAGTGGCATGACTGAATGACTAGTGCTAAGCAAATGATTCGTGCAAAGGCTTCATTGGAAACATTCAGACTCATAACAATAGTAGTTCTGACATGACTTCCTTTTGCCTGAGAAACTCATAAACATGACCTCTAGGCTATACTTTTGTTCAGCAGCTGCTGGTCCTTTAATTTAATTAGAAGCTACAAGCAAGCTTCTTAAAGAGGCAATGTGTGTACCGAATAGTGTCCAGAGGACACTCTGTTCATAAAATTTAAGACTGTCAGCACTGTTGGAATTACATGTTCTAATATGAGATGGGTGGACTGGTGTGGGAGAAATAAGAGCCACCATCCCCCTCTTCCCCCACCCAGACTTAAACCAAAATTGTTTTTGAGGTTCAAAAATATTCACATGACAGCTTTCTATGTTTGGCTGGAACAGACTGAATTGCAAAGCCAAGAAAATGGTTTCTTCTATCTTTTATGCTAATGCAGATGTCACAGGAATTTAAAAGGTCCTACAGCCCTGGCTCTCCATGCTCATGTAAAGCTACTCTGTCATTTTTAACATTTATGACACACCTATTATGTGCACAGAACATGAAAGGAATGAAAAATGAGTAAGATGAAATTTTTCACTTTGTGTATAACCATGTTTGGAGGGAAAAGCCACCAAAGCAAATATCTTTCACACAAAGCAAAAATAAAATCAATACAACAGAAATGTGAAAAGAACAAGTGGCATTTGAGCTGTAGCATTTGGTAGAGTAGGGTTCACTGTGTCAGTAAAAGGGGTGAAATTTGGAGTTCTAGAAATAGACCATGGGAAGCATTTTCTCTTATAATAGCCCACCAAGACATAGCCATATCACATAGAAGCTCCCTTTTCTGAATGGACATTGACCTTGAAATCAGATCGACTTGAACTTTAATTCCATCTCTGCCATGTATTAGCCATTGACTCTGGGTCAATTACTTGACTTCTCTAAATCCACTCTTGCGCTATAAAAAGGAACACAGCGTGCCTGGGTGGCTCAGCCAGTTAAATGTCTGACTCTTGATGTTAGTTCAGGTCATGACCTCAGGGTTGTGGGATCGATCCATGTGTCAGCCTTCACACTCAATGTGGAGTCTGCCTGAGATTCTCTCTCCCTCTCCCTCTATCCCTCCTCCCATTCTCTCTCTAAAATAAATAAAATCTCTTAAAAAATAAAGGAATTAATAACAAAACATTTTTATTCATGTAGAAAAGGCAAAATGAGATAATATATGTAAATTACATATGTAAAAGTGCCTTATACAGATCTTACACAAATTACATGTGTGCGCACATGCTCACATGCGTTTATGAGAGACAGAAAGAGACATTGAATTCTCAAAGTCACTTACCCATCTTTTTTTTATGAAACTCATTGTGTATACTCCAAATTTGAAAGTTATTGTAGTGGGATGGCTTTTACTGGGTAATGTGTAAAATCTCTCCTTTCTTTTATTATTAAGGAAACCACCAAATATATTTAAAACATAGAACTAGTCAATTTAGATCCATTGTTTAGTACCAATATCTTGTTAAATGGGAGATGCAGAGTTACAGATGGGTAGAAGAGATGCGGAGAAAAAGGAGTGAAGAGTCTCAAACTCTAAAAAGGCAAAGCATGAATCTTACTCCAGGTGACTCAGTCTTTAGAATTAAACACAACAGATTGCATTTTTAATGCACAGTATTTTAATAAAAACGAGGACCTATTCCTCTTCTATGTGTCTTTTCTAGTATCTTCGGGTCCTGATACTTGGTTTAATGTCAACGTAATGTTTACTGGGAATACCAGGCACCACTTAATATGACACCACTTTGTTCTGTGGAGAAATTGTTGAAGAAAATTGCAGTATGGCTTTTGCAACATGTGCAACACTTTGGCACATGGCAGTGATATGACTGCAATATTTTCCCCTCCTGAACGTATTCCAGATTCTCACTTGAAAATTTAATATGGGGAGAACCGAACAATGGCTCCGGGATGGCAGGTGTGATAGGATACCTGTGAAAGTCAACTCCACTCCACCTCCTTTAGCCATTATTTCCACTGCTTAATTTCTTTTACCATTAGTAATATTTTTTTCCAAATGCCTATTTTGGCTTTTTCTTCCTCAATAAATATCCATCTTTAGCAAGAACAAAAAACCACGCTNTTTACCATTAGTAATATTTTTTTCCAAATGCCTATTTTGGCTTTTTCTTCCTCAATAAATATTCATCTTTAGCAAGAACAAAAAACCACGCTCTTATTAAAATTGCAAAGACAATATTATGTTTTCCTTTTTAGACTCAAATATGGAGGAGAGCCACAGAAGAAGTACAACTGGGTTAAGGAAGAAAAAGAAGAGAGAAAGGGGAAGAGGAGGGCAAGCATCATCTCCATTCCCTTCCCTTTTGCGCCCACACTCTATTTTCTTCACATCTCTGGTCAATTACAAGTCCATTGTGGGAAGTTGCCATGCCTTCCACCTGGTGGAGACCAGGTGCCCAACACATTTCAGTGTCTGGATTGGAAACTTCAGGTGTTGGGATGATACTGGTAGATCAGTAACATATCTATCAAGCACTTTTTTTTTTTTAAGTATTCACATAAGTTTCCTTGTGCTGAATGAGTCAAATACTTACAACGTTGGCTGGTTCTGTCATCCTTGGCAGAGTAATGCTACATTTATTGATTTTTTTTACGGTTGAGAAGAATTCTATGATCTTCAGCAAATTTGCTTCATTCTATTACTGGCTGCAGCTTTTTGCAACTTTTCTCTAAATTATCACAGTGTTCATTGTCATCAGTTTAAATGGTGGTTATAGTAGGTCTATTATTTTTACGAAATGCTAAAATTGTTTGTAAGAAGCCCTTAAGAAACTAACAAATGAATACAACAAATATGTGGAGAAAGTAACCTACATCTATTCATTCATTTATTTATCTACTCATACAACAATATATACTGAGCTCCTACTATGTACACTGTAATAGGCATTGGGAATACAGTAGTGAAAAAGAGAAAAGAGAAAAAAAAAGACAATCCTTCCTCCCATGAATTTGATAACTTGCTGTGAAGAGATAGACAATAGACATAATAAATAATTGGATTATACAGCATTTTGAAGTGATAGCGCTGTATAGACAAATGACATAGAGTAAAAGAGATGGAAAGGGCTGGATGGCAAGAGTGTAATTTTAAATAGAATGATCATGGGTATCTGAGAAGGTGATACTGGGAGAAGAATTATAGGAGGTAAAGGAATTAAGCCAAATGCGTACTGGAAGGAATACTACTGCAGACAAAGACCCAAGGTCAGAGCATGCAGTGTGCTTGTTAGTTACAAGATGGGATGCTTAATTTTGCATGTCAACTTGCCTAGGCAAAGGGTACCAAAGTTATATCTGGTTGCATGTGCGAGTGTTTCTGGAAGAGATTAGCATTTGAATCAGTAGCTTGAGTAAAGATCACCTCCTCCAATGCAGGTGGGCATCATCCAATTCGTTGAGATTCTAAATAAAAAAGCAGAGGACAGGCAAATTTGTTCTCTGCTTCAGCTGGGACATCCATCTTCTCCTGCCCTTGGACATTGTCACTCCTGGTTCTCCGGCCTTTGGACTTGAACTAGGACTTACACTCTTGGCTCCCCTGGTTCTCAAGCCAACATGGACTGAATTACACCACTAACTTTCCTAGGTCAGCAGCTTGCCGATGGCACATCTTGGGACTTTTCAGCCTCCCTAACCGTGTAAGCCAATTTCTATTTCCCATAATAAATATCTAATAAATCTCTCTTTCTCTTTCTCATATGTATATGTGTAGAAAAAATAAATATATATATATATTCTGAAGAACCCTGACCAATATTTCATGCTGAATAGAGAGTCAGAAACACAATTTTACCATAGTATTTGAAAATCAAACTAATAAAACATGTTCTAATAAAATATTACTCTAGTTCCTTCCTTCACGTTAGGCTCAGAAAAATTTTATGCTAAGTGAGATCAATGTTCCCTCTGTTTAGGTTTATTAATTGGTAGGTATGCACAAAACACTATCACAACATAAGACAGAGCAAGTGTTATCACTATTCAAAATCAGATCATTAGTTTTTATTTTCCATTGTAACATAATGAATATATACATACAAACACCAAGAAGTTTGCTGCTGGAAAAAAGCAAATGTTGGAATATATTCTATAAACATTGTGTAAGTTATGATATAAAGTTACATGTAATAGGCAATTTTATTGGTCCTATAGCCATCAGCCAAAAGTCTCAGGTGCTTAGGTTAGTGGAAAAATAAGCTACTGTCTGTAGAATTTTCAATAAAACAGTCAAAAAAGACATTGATATTAAAGAAAAATTGAAATAAAAACTAATATTATTTTAGAGACTCAAAGATCTTTTTCATTTTTACACTGTATCATGCATATTAGACTGCTTTTTAAGTTTATTTCTCTCAAAGGATTTAGATGTTTCCAAAATATCAATTTGGCCTTCAAGGTTGAGTTTAAGTTAAAATTTAAAAAAATATTTCAAACTCTTATGATTGCTAATTATTTTTAATCATGTCTTTATTTGACATTTTGCTTATCTGCATGAAAAACGTCAAGAAAGACATTAACAGTGGTTGAAAGTGATTTTTGAATTGCCAGCAGAAAGAAAATGTACATTTTCAAAGGGGACTATAAGTAAAACTGATATAGTCCTCTTTTTTTCCAAAACAAAGAGGAATTAATCACAAATAATTAAATTGGGTTTCTAGGTTGAATGATAACTTTTGAGAGCCGACATCTGATCAGTGAGATCACCTATCCAAATAAACGTAGTATTAGTTAGTCTGTTTTTCTTTCATTATATTTGAAGCTAGGAAAATCTAGATGGAATAACCAGTCTCTCACTGACAACTCTGCTTTTTTCCACTGCAAATGAGCTAATATACTATACTTTTTTATGTTTAAACAAATGTCTAAGTTTTATGTTTTTAAAATTTACACACACATAACCCACAGACCCCTAACCCAAGAGAAGATAAAGTTAAACTTAAGTGACTTCCTTAGCTTAGAGTCAATTCACAGTACCCCCTTCTTTTCCCACATCAACATCATACCAAGCTCAGGGCCTCCACGATGACCTATGGAATCTTCTCTTGCCTCCCCTCCATAAACCTCATCCCTCTGAGTACCAGGTTCTTCAAGTTCCTTTCGGTAGCTGGTTCATTTGTTGAAGGCAACCCATGCAAACCTGACATGCGTATGTTACTTCTAACATGGTAGTCATCACTAGGGTTTCTGTGAGACAATTACCGCAGTGTTCTAAGAGAATGAAGTGAAGCAGGAAGAGCTTATTAGAGAAGGAGTTCCAAAAAGGCAAGTCAACATCAAACACTCTCACTGACTTGGATCAACTCTACTGGAGGCTGAAGGACCTCCTGGCTTCAGTCCCAAAGAGAACTGCAGAAAAGGCTGGCAGGCACTTCTCTGAGTTACCTCGTTCATATAAACTTGTAAGGTTAGACCAAAGCCTTAGTCTTCCTCCACCTCAATCCCAAGCCCCAATCACAGAAGTAACTACTGTTCAGTATATAGGTATTTTATGCCCACACATAAAGGATATGTGTGTATAGAGTGTGTGTCTATTTGTGGGTGTGTGTGTATATATATAATCACACCCCCACCACCCACCGCCAGTGTTATTCTAAACAATCAGACTTTGAAAACATTTTAGTATGGGTTCCTGAATCCTTTGTATTGCCCTGGAGAGATTGGCAGACAGGGAGATGGGTGCTAGGACAAAACTAAGTTCAGAGGTGTATTTTCTCCCATGGATATGGGAGGGAGAGACACAATATAGGACTTCTTAAGGAATAAAAAGCAAAGGCATATATCAGGGAAGAAGAGCAAAGCCAACTGTGACTTATGATGGAATCCTGGCCCGCGCTGATCTCTGCGCTACTGAAAGTTGCATGCCTATTATCAAAGAGAGTAGTCCCAAAGTTCCAGGAGCAGAATAACAGCAAAGCAAGTGGTGGCTACAGTAACACAGTACATGGCTGTGAAGAGCAGAGTACGGAGAGTCAGCTGCCAAATGGATGAACTTAGGAAAGGACTAAGACAGTCTCCCAACTTCCCAGATACATTAGAGGAAAGTCTCCTTTTGGTATAAGTTGGTACTTGGGAAACAGAAAACATACCTAATTATTTAATTTACAAATTGGGGCCCATTCAACATTATATTGTCAACAATAGGGAGAAGAAATCTTTTCTGCTCTCTATGTTCTTTTTTTTTAAGGTTTATTTATTTATTTTGAGAGAAAGAACATGAGCGGGAAGGGTAGAGGGAGAGAGAGAGAGAGAGAGAGAGAGAGAGAATCTCAACAAGGCTCCATACCCAGCATGGAGCCTGACATGGGGCTTGATCTCACAGCCCTGAGATCATGACCTGAGCTGAAATGAAGAGTCGTTTGCTTAACCAGCCAAGCCACCCAGGTGCCCCTCTCCTCTCTATGTTCCTAACTTGGCCTATAAATGTGGTATACTACAGGCAGCTCATATTGGGCCAATCGTTAAATTTTCAGAAATTATATAGGCCAGTCGTTAAACATGGTCATTATTGAAAATTAAAGTATGTAAACTTGCAAATAAACAACTTACATGGAAAGCAAAAATCATACGTCTTCAAAACCCAGTACTTTCTAATTATTTGCCTACATTTTTCTATTATCTGTGCCCCTGAATTTATTTCCTTCTATTAACATCTACAGAAGGGAAGCACTAATTTCTGCTGCACATCTCTTCCCAACTTTGCCTATAGTTACATCACACTGGTCGCCTGAAATAAGCCAGAGTGGGAGTCTATACACCACAAAAGTTGGCCAATGCTATAAATCAGGTTCAATTTGTTTTGTTGGTTGTCTAGACCACTGGTTGTCAACCAGGGTCAAGTCTGCCCCTCACATGCCCACCATTTAGCAATGTCTGGGGAAATTTTTGGCTCTTACAACTGGGAAGCATGCGCACTACTGGTATCTACTGGGCAGAGAAAGGGGTGATGCTAAATATCCTATTGCTCTCAGGACAACCTCTCACAACAAAGAATTACTCAGCCCAAAATGGTAATCGTGCCAAGGTTAAGAAACCCGGGTGTAGTCCTCACAAAGTGATGATAAAATGTTAACAGTGCAGGTTAAATTTGAAGTATCATATCTGTACGTATTACATTGGTCTGTGCCTACCTCCCCAGCCAACTCCTATCATCACACAACAACTTCAGCCAGCTTCTGTCTTCCGAGTTCCCCACTCAAAAGACAGATATCAGTCCCTCTGTTCTCAAAAGTCCCCAAACTCCAAAGAACCTACAGCAAGTATTCTTGAATGATGTCCCACTGGGCTCCACTCCTGCACCACAACAATATCTGGCCCATGATTCCACGTGTGGCTCTTGGGGCCCCATCTGACTTTGCTTAGTAGAGAGAACTGCAGGTACACTCTCTTCTCCATGAGCTGCCTCCAGAAGAGTCCTCCAGTAAGTGTCTAATTCTATTATACAAATTCAGATTAACTAATGGGCTCTGGATTCCAGGACTAGCTCTGCTATTTCATGATAGATGAGATAAAAGGTTATGTTAAGAATGTGCCTTCTTATAAGAAGGCACATTCTAAACATAATTAAGTTTATATAAGACTCTTATATAATTAAGTCTTGGTGATTTTACTCTCAGTTTGAAGGGCTTCAACTAAAACTAAATAATAGGAAAATTCCCAGGCCACATCCTCTCATAGGTACCTGAAGAGTCCCATTGCAGGAGCTTGGCAAAAGGAGGCCCTGTTTATACAAAAATATTTAGCAAAATTGAACCAAATTTACTGAAATTACTGTAAAACCAAATGGTGGACCCCAACCAGCGTTTCTACATTTGTATAACTTAACTTGGGAGTAGCCAATGTGGCTCAAACCAAGCATTCTCTGGTCTGGTGTTTGCACAGAATGATCCTGTGAAGATAGAAAAGCCAGAGATAGAAACCTACTCAGTGCCAGAGATCAACCGTCTCTGGACAATTTAGGCAAATGGACTCGGTGGTTATACCAGTAAATTATCCTACTGAGTAAGTAATTCACACTATAGCTGAAGTTTAGTGTGGATGACATCTCCCATGTGGTTCTCTTTCCATGGTTTCTTCCACTGATTGCCACAGAGCCACAGTCAGAGGGTCATGTCCTACCTCAGTCTGCACAGAGGTGTGCAACAGTAGCCAGTGTTAGTTTCCTATAAGCAATCAAAATAAATAGTTATTTGCACCAACTTCTTAAAATTCAACAAAATCAAATAACCAAAAGAGTAGAGAATAAAATAAGTGGATTTGAAAAATCCACATTCAAACAATAAAGAAATTCTATGAGTCAACAATCTGAGAAAATGAAAACCAGAACTAAACAAGTAAAGATGTTCTTCTTCCTTCTTTCCAAAATGTAAGTAGTTTGTTATTTTCTTTCATAAAGCACTCCATGAAGTAGCCTTTGGTAACTGCCAACTTTAGAAAGAGATTTATTAGAGGCAGAAAAGTTCTTAGTCCCTGTCTTGCCAAAGCAGCAAGCATAAGCAATTTACTTTCCATAATAATTTACTTATATATATTTTTTAAATGCTTCAGTAAGAACATGTACTCTAGAAATATTTCATGACAATGGGTAAAAGACCCAAAACCAGAAATAATAAGTGTTGGCAAGGGCGTGAAGGAAAAGGAACTTGTGTGCAGTGTTGGTGAGAATATAAACTGGTGTAGCCACTGCACAAAACAGTATGGAGATTCTGAAAAAAATGGAAAATAGAATTACCATATGATCCAACAATTCCACTTTGGATATATCCCTGAAGGAAATGGAAACTCTAAGTTGAAAAGACATCTGCACCCCATGTTTATTGAAACATTATTTACAATAGCCAAGAACTGTAAACCACCTATGTCTCCACGGATGGATGAATGGATAGAGAACATGGGGTAGATATATACAATAGAATATCATTCAGCCATTAAAAGGAAGGAAATTCTGCCATTTGTGACAACATGGATGGAACTTGAGGGCATTCTATTAAGTGATATAAGTCAAAGGAAGATGAATATTGTACGATCTCACTTATATGTGGAATCTAAACAAATAAGAATGAACTCATAGATACAGAGAACAGATTGGTGGTTGTCTGAGTCAGAGAGATGGTGAGGAGGGGGTAAGATGAGTAAAGGTAGTAAAAGGTACGAACTTTTAGTTATAAAATAATTAAGACTTGGTGATATAATGTACATCATTCTAGTTATATCGTAAATCTGAAAGTTGCTAAGAGAACAGATATTAATAGTTTTCATCACAAGAAAAAAATCTCAACTGTGTATTATTGGATATTAACTAGACATTGTGGTGATCATTTCACAATATATACAAATATTTAATCATTATGTTTATGCCTGAAGCTACTATAATGTTTTATGTCAACTAGATCAATTATAAAAAAAAAAAAGACCGTCACTATAAGCTTGGGAACTTAGAAGTTCTCACATGTTGAAAACTAAAATATTATCCAAAATTGTCAGAGACATAGTGTAACTGTCGAACCACAAGTTATTATAACTTAAAAACTGCTTTTTTCCTTGTAATTATGACCAGTAGAGACTCAAGCAGCAGCAGGTCGACAAATCTCGTCTTCCCTGGTGACTGCCAGACTCCAACCTCCTTCCACACAAGCGCTTTTCATGGCTTCATCTGAAGGTGTAAGAAAACTACACCAATGAGTGGAAGAAAGAAAAAAAAATTACATTTAAAATTCATATAAGAAATACATTTTTAACGGCTATTCAAAAATGGAATGAGCACAGCGTACCCACTCACAGAAAAGCATAACGTATTGAGACCTGCCGTAGGGCAGAGCAACTCCTCAGGGAAGGAACCCAGACGCAGAGGCCACAGATAGAATCTATTTCTATGAAGGATCTAGAATATATAAATCCACAGGCCAGTTGCTGCACGCGCTAGACAGAGGCAGGAATGGGGAGGAACTGCCTCATGGGGAAAGAGCTTCATTTCGGAGTGATGGAAATGTCTGGAACCACACCGCGCTGGTGGTTAGAAGCCCTGTGAATGTACCAAATGCCACGGAATTGTTCACTTTAAAATATTTAACTTGGAAATAAGGGACAAACCAACAAATTTAAAAGGTGGGCTGAATAGCTTGAGAAGTTTTGACTTCTCCACCCCTAAAGATGTTCTCTGCAGCTGAGCCTGGAAGTTCAATCATGAGAGATGCTGTGGCAAGAACAGAGTCAAGGTGGGGACTAGATACACCCCAAGTTCAGTCTAGCTCAAGACTCTGATGTTCTGCAGCAATTTGACATGCTTCCAGCTCTTAGAATAAAGACAAAACTTTCCTGTGACCCACAAATTCTTCTCAATGACACCCCCACCTCACCTCATCGCAAGACCCCATGGTTCTAACTGCACTGCTTTCTTGCAGCCCCTCATACTCACCAGGATCCTGCCCTTCTGAGTTTTGCACATGCATTTCCACTCCCCAATATGCCCTTCCCTCTTTTTCTTCATTGTGATGTAACCGACATGCAGCATTACATTAGTTTCAGGTATACAACGTCATGATTTGGCAAGTCTATATTGCAAGCCCTCCTCTCTTCATCTGGTTAGTCCAAGTATCATGACTCCAGAGAAGATTTCTCTCCCACACTGCATCAAGACAAAGAGATCAAGGAGAGTGGAACTAGAGAAGAAAGGAGAAGAAAGCAGGAAGCTCATGCAGAGGCAGAAAAGACAAGACCAGAGGGTGTCAAGGGTTAAGATTCATCAACTGAATTAGAGAGGGTTTACCAAATGCAAAATTTCTCCTTTATTTAACTTTCCACAATTTCCACAATTGGCATAATTTACCTAACATACATTACATATTAAAGTTTATCATTTTCAACACCGTAATGTCATTTTTATGTCTGTGTGCTGCTTAGAAACAAATTTTATTCATCTTCTTTTGCTATATCTTACCTACTCCAATGCCTTATACATGTCAGCATTCTCTCTAAATAAGTATGGGATGAATGAATGAATGAATGAATGAATGAATGAATGAATGAATGAGTATTGGCTGGGATCTCCTAGGTTTTCAAGTACAGTAGGCATCCCCAAACTTGTAAGATGTTCAGGGCACCTGGGTGGCTCAGTGGGTTAAAGCCTCTGCCTTCGGCTCAGGTCATGATCTCAGGGTCCTGTGATCGAGCCACATATCGGGGTCTCTGCTCAGCAGNCCCCCCCCTCCCCCCCCCCCCCCCCCCCCCTGCCTCTCTGCCTACTTGTGCTCTCTCTCTCTCTCTCTCTCTCTCTGTCAAATAAATAAATAAAAATCTTATAAATAAATAAATAAGTATGGAATGAATGAATGAGTATTTTCTGGGATCTCTTAGGTTTTCAAGTACAGTAGCAATTCCCAAACTTGTAAGATGCTTAAAGGGCTATGTATTACACTTCTTTGAATCTTTCCTTGTGCTTTGCGAAGTATTAAGCACACACAGAACTCAGAACTTTTGGGGGAAGAAATGAATGATGAGGGAGTGAATGATCTCAGGATAACTGTCCCCAAAATTTGGTTTATTCAAGTCACTAGCAATTTCTAGAAGCGCAATGAATGCCCTCCAGTGTAAGTCTACACAAAATCTTTCTAGAAAGGCAAGCCCCCAGGTGGAGGCATCCTGGGGAGGGATGGTTACTGCTTGGTCCCCGCTGTCACCTTGCCACAGCTGCTCCCTTCCGGGTGGTGTTCCTCTGTACCCTCCAAGGGACCGCCCACTGTGGATCCTAGAAACACCAAGCACTCCTGCCCATGACAACGAATGGCTTTTCCACAGTTTGTGGTTGCAGTGTCAGTAACCATAGTGGTTGGGGGTTGTGACACAGCATTGCCTTTCGTCTACACCATCGTCCCCAGTGAGAAGCAGCGGCTAGGTGACCAGGCAGCTTCCCAGTAAACCTCAGCAGGAAGCAGCCTGGCCTAGTACAAAGAGCATGGGATGGAGTTAGGAACGCTGGATTCTCAGTCTGAGATTTGCTCATCACAGCTCTCCTGGGACCTGAGGAAACAAAAGGCAGCGGACGGTTGGCTGGGCACCTATTTCATTCCGGACACTTTACGTGCCGTTTACTTGATCAGCGTGACAGTTTGACCGTGGGTTAACATGGCCTCGTTTTGGCAGATGGAGCAACAGAGTCACGGAGAGGCTAAACAGCTTGCCCCGGGGGCCAGATATCTAGGAGGTAGTCTATTCAGAATTGGCACCTGGGTTTTTCTGGTCAGCTTGTCTTTTTCTGGCCCTCAACTTGATCTATAAAATAAAGAGATTAAGATGCAAATGATTTAACAGCTGCATAATCTTTCAGAGACTACTTCAACTCTTTAATTTGTACCCATTACCACAGGAAGTGACCACTGTGGCAGTAGGCTGAACAGAAACAGACAAAAAAAAAAAAACAGACAAAACTAGAGGCACGCTCAAGCGAGTTAATGTATTTGAACATCGGTTGTGGACAAGGCAGGCAACCTTCGTACACATGCCTTGCCTACAGTAAGAGGACATTTCTAATAAGGTTAAATATAACGTAGTGATTCAACGGTCCTGTTCATTTTCTAAAATGTTACACTGCCCTGTCATTTCATTTGCGTCCAACACTTTTGTTTCAGTCTAGCGATTAGTGCACAGCGATCTCATTTTCCTGCCTGGATTGAAACTTTGAAGGAACAAGTTTGAGGACTAATGAACGGACAGATTTCAACGCACGCCATCAACACCAAGGAGAAGAACCTTCTGCTTTGTGCTTATTCACATCTATGTAAGTCAGTCTCAATAGGGGGAGATTAATGTCTTTCTCAGATGAAGGAGCCAGACAGCCCGGTAAGCTTGTTTCACTGGCACATAATAAAAACACTGAAGCGGGGACCAGGCTGCCGGGTCTCTGTAGGTACAAGAGGTGTCCCCTCCTCCTTCAGCTCTTCCCCCAAGCAGAGGGAGAATAAGATCTTCTACCTCATCATACTTATTCTGGGAAATCAAAGGCCCTCAAATCAAATATCAGCCTTCAAAGATGCCAAGCTGGCATGCACAGAAGCATTAGGATCACTTAAGGAATATATGCAATAAAAAGAAGGGAAAAAAAAGACTTTGGAAAGCCATCAAAGACGTGAGAGAGGGCATTCTGTGGCCAGGCAGAAAATGATAAAGATCCCGAGTTTTACGTGCTTGAGAGAACTGAACCGCATCGTTATTACATAGCCATGCGAAACCCTGACTCAAGGGCCATGCTGCCTGTAAGTGCAATTTCTAAGAGGGAGACTGGATTCACAGGGAAGACTATGATTTGTTTGGGATTTTGCCCCCAAAGTGTAAGAATAGCTTAGGCATTAGGTATTCCTAATTTGTTATAACTTGTGAGCAACTGGCTAAGTTGGCAACCGTAAAGAGGCTGGGACTGCATCGGAGTCTAATAAAAGCCCTAATAAAAGTTTTAAACTAGTTCACACATCTGCAGTCTAACAGGGGGGTATTACCTAATCTGTGCCATTGCACGGCAGCCTCACCCACCCCGCTGGATGCTTGCTGGAGAAGGAGGGCGGGAGAGGATCGTGCAACACTCCCCCCAGGCAGAATTTACAGCTTCTTCGAGAACCACGCCAGCTTCAGAAGAACCTTGAGGGGATTTATTTAAAGAAATATAGTTAATTCTCTTGGGTTCCCATAATTTGCACTTGCAAAACTTCTTTGAACGAGGCTGAAGCTTGCCTCTTCCATGGAGCGATATCTTCACCAGGAGACACAAACTGATGGCTGGCATTTTAATGCTCCCAAGCAGAAATAACCAACAAGTCCCCAGGGTCCCAGCTGCGGTTCAGAGAGAGCTCCCCTCCAAGTGTGAGGACCGCATGATTGCACTCCAGAGTGGAAGGAGCAGAAGGAGCAGGGAGCCAGTGGTGGGAGGTACGAAGCCCCAGACGGCTTTCCGCACTTTGAAAATTAATCTAGAACCTTGGGAAATACAAATTTAATTTTCAATTAAAATTTTAAAGCTTTGTAGCATGTTGATATTAAAGGCAAAAAAAAATTCTTGTCCCATTCCAGAATAAGGATTATATTTTTCTGAGAGAAAGTGAGTGCACCATGAGCTGACATTATGATATGTTTCATTAGGTGATTCTAAAGGTTATTCTTGCTCGCTGCATAAACCTGTCCCTCAAACAGCCACATCGCTGGCTGGATCTCAAGAGGGTGAGCATGGCTCTTAGCTGCTAACAGTAGCAGCCTTCAAGACCTATACCCGCCAGGAGCACACAGATCAAATGGGCTCTTAGAGTCTAGTCACACATTTATATTAAAAGGGAGAAAAGCCAACCTTTTGGGATTTTTCCAGAGCTTCAAATAGTCTCCCTTCTCTCAGCTCATCAAGATTAAAAAGGTTTTCTTTGTTAGCTTTCAGCCACCCTTGCCTTCCAGACGGAGGGGATTTGAAACCCCTCTCCCCAGGTTAAGGAAGATACAAAGGACTTTTTAGTTCACCGTATTTTCCTGAAAGAAAATCTCCCTGTCTCATAAAAGCAGCCCCAAACCACACAAAAGTGTGGGGGGCAGTGGGAAGGAAAGAGCCCAGGCCCAATGCCATTCAATCAACTCTCTCACAGGGCTGAAAACTGAAGATTAGCAACAGGTGAATCCTGGTGCCAGACAATTAGCAGAATAATCTACCTTATTCTAATAAGGAGATAAAAAGCAATGCACTTATTGCTCTAAAAGTGAATGTGTTGATCAGGCCTTTATATCTGCGCATGCACTCTCAAAGAAAAAGAAACTTGCTTTCACTTTGGTGGAGAATATCGTTCTCCACATCAATCCCAATTAGAAAGAAAGAAAGGNGCACTCTCAAAGAAAAAGAAACTTGCTTTCACTTTGGTGGAGAATATCGTTCTCCACATCAACCCCAATTAGAAAGAAAGAAAGGGGGGGGAGGGAGGAAGGAAGGAAGGAAGGAAGGAAGGAAGGAAGAGAGAGAAAGAAAGGTAAAGACGCACTTTAAGTCCACTAAGGAGGCACAACCAAAAGTATGTTAATTCCTCTCTAAAAGCTCTGTCCTATAGTTGCTTTTTTTTTTCTTTTTTTCCTCCTCTTCTCTAGTTCACAAAAATGAGAATGGCCTGGATTCATAAAACATTTCTTCTTCTGTAATGTTTTCATTTGTTCTGCTTCTGCAATAGGTAGCCTAGTCCCATTTGGTTCTAATTTGTCTAAAGGATGTCTGAGGTACAGAGGAAATTGAGACTTTGGAAGTTTCTTCCAGACAGGTAGTAGAAGAGTTAAGATTCTAAGCCAAGTCTATCTTGGTCAGGAACTGACACACTCTGAAGTCCTTCATGATGCTTCAGCCTGCCCAGCAACACGTGACCGTCCCAGAAGTTCACGCTCAATGTCTCAAAAGGCAAGGACACGGTTCAAAAAAAGAGAACCCCCTCATCTTCCCTAAGGGCAACTTGGAACAACAGTCCCACCCCAACCCCCCAACATTCTCTGGCTAAGAGACATGGTGGCACAGGGCAGAGCAGAGGCAGTGAGCAGGTTCTTCAGAGAAAGAGGTACCTACAGGAGGGAGCGGGGCCAGGGGAGGGGCCGGGACAGGGGAACTAAGCCAGGTAGGAAGTGGAGCCCAGTGTAAGCTCCCACAGCTTTGTGTGCTGACTGGCTCCAGACACCAATGAGGGGAATTAATATGTACTCAAAAACATGGCCTTTCCATAATAGAAGATATTTTGTTGCCAAGTTACCAAGAATGTCTGGTAGTGTCAGAGCTGGGCTTGGGTGGGGACTTCAGCCAACTAAAACTTTTCTTGTGGCTTGCTACTATTATTTTTCAGTGGCAATCATGACTCAGAAAGCAATCTTTAAAAATATATTTTATCACCTAGATATTTTCAGACAAGTGTCCTTGAATTATGATGCCTCTCTTGCCCTGAGTTGGACCCATATTATTTTCAGTTTTCTGTGGCCACCATACTTGTCATTTAGGGGAGACACCGGCCACATACTATTCTCTACCCCAGGCTAGAGCTTCAACCCCATCATCTGGCAAAGGGGTTCTCAACAGTGGCTGTACATGGGGACTCCGTGGAGAGGATAATCATGAGTACCGTAGTGAAGAGGAAAAGGCATCTAGTGTCCTTGGTAGAGAAATGTAGAAACAAAATACAATCTATTCACACATTTCAATAGGATTACTCTCCATGCTTACCTCTAACCTGTAACAAAACTATCAATAATTTGTAAATGATAGGAGTTTTCACTAGAAAAAGCAGCTGTAACAGTACAGATGAAGAAAGGATGACGCTCTGAGTCAATGGCAAAGATGGTCAGATGCAATTTCATTCCCCCTCTGACCTCCATATCTCAGTCAGAAGCTATAAGTATACATTTATCCCCAATTATGATAATGTTGGAATAAAGGACACACACAAGGTAACTCATTCTTCCACTTTGGGACTCATTTTTTTGTTGTTGTTGGTTTTATTTATTTATTTATTTTTACTTGCTTGCTTCACATTCACATCTATTTAATTAGATGTGAGAGTATCCTGCTTGCTTATTTTGTACATAATTTGTTTTTATCTTGCCTTTGTACAGATTAGGAAAAGGTAACCTCTTTGGACCATTCCTTGGGAAGAGGAAGATGAATTTTTAAGGAAGAGAGGGTGCCTATCCCTTCCTCCAGGAAGGACTGAGCACACAGTGGATTTCAGCTCCCACCTACTCCCTCTGTTGGGCACTTATGAGCAGTGTATGAAACACGTAGCCTAAGCATGTAATCCCTGAGGAATCACCCATAGTCAATTCACAATTATTCTTTTACCATAGTGTCATTTGTGAAAAGGGGCCGGGTATGTTAGATGTCTTGTCAAGTCCAGGGAAGGTCCAAACTACAGATAATCGTCCTATGTTCTGCAGACTTTTTTTAAAAAAATTTTAATGGGTGTGATTACCTGAACCTTGACCCTAATTCCTTTATACATACAAATTAAGGAATTTATTGAACGGTTTCTACTGAATTTTGCAAAAATGCAACTACTGTGTAAATCAAGAGAAAACTATATTTTTTCTCTTTGCAAAGATTTTCTCAACAGTTTGGAAAATAGTACCACTAAAAGCAATTCAAGTCATAGAATTTGCATTTCTAACACAAAACATGTGTACAAAGTCTATATTCATAGTTGTTCCATTCATGATAACTGAACATATGTATGAGTGTATTTCTTCATATCTTACTTCAAAATATGATGAATGAAGGAAAATGACCATGGTACCCAGTTGACTATTTGAAATTAGGTTTCACAACTTTGCCCATAAAAGTCACCAATGTTCCCTTAATCCCCTATTGGTTTTTTTTTTCTAATTAAGTAACAATATCATTAAAAAATTTTTTAAATTTATAAAGAAACATCCTAATAAAATTGTCGAAGATATGCTGCATTTCCAAGGAACCTTGTCTCTGAAATGTTTATAAATAGTCTTTTAATTAAAAAAAATCTTAAAGAGTAGAAGAAATGACTATAAAATGTGGTAAGCTATACAACTTTGGAGAAAAATGAATCTTACTAGCTGTACAAGAATTTACTGGAGTGGTGATGGAAAGGAATATAAATACAATGATTTTTTTTTTTTACTTTTTCATTAAGCAATGTTATTTCAAGAAGAATCGATGACATGGCAAACAGTGTTAAAAAATTAGCCACCAAGGAATAAACTGCAACAAAGAAATTTTTATGACCAGTGTATGAAAGCATCCTATGTGATGAAGATCTACTGCTCACATACATAACAGTCGCAAGGAAAGAAAAAGTTATAAGTAACTATTATTTTGGGGGCACCTGGGTGGCTCAGTGGGTTAAAGCCTCTGCCTTCGGCTCAGCTCATGATATCAGGGTCCTGGGATCGAGGCCCGCATCAGGCTCCCTGCCTGTCAAGGAGCCTGCTTCCTCCTCTCTCTGCCTGCCTCTCAGCCTACTTGTGATCTCTCTCTCTCTGTCAAATAAATAAATAAAATCTTTAAAAAAAAAAAGAAACTATTATTTTCAAAATTACTGATAGAGGACAAATAATNCTACTTGTGATCTCTCTCTCTCTGTCAAATAAATAAATAAAATCTTTAAAAAAAAAAGAAACTATTATTTTCAAAATTACTGATAGAGGACAAATAAGGATGTCAGTAGTTGGAATTCTTAAAAAAAATTATACAAAAAAAACTCACTTCCAATAGCATTCCTTGTACCACGGATAGTGAGACCAGCTATGATTTGTCAATAATGCTTTATAACAACATAAAGGATTGTTATGTTCTAGCAGTTTATTCTATTTTTCATGAATAACTAATAGACAAGTATCTGGATGAAACATTTCACAAACCAGTAAATACTTTCATCAGTCTTTAATAAATAAAATTAAGACTAATTCTTTGAAAGTCAGATTATTTGGAAACCTATAGAATAACAAAGATAATGCAAGACTTACCTGACCTAATAAGTAATCTTTTCCTTACTGAAATGTTTCCAACAGCATTTTAGATGGTTGTCAAAGGAAACTGCTTATAAATATTTTGCTCACTATTTCACACTGTTGTAGAACTATTTCAATCAGTGAAAAATTTATGACAAATTGAATAGCAAAATTAAAATATTGAAAAATGATGTACTTACTTTTCAGAGTCATTGATAAAAAGGTAAATGAGGTGAACCTTTAGATGCAAGGAAATGACATTAATCATATTCAAATAAGAGGAATTTTCATGGGAAGTATCAAGAAACAGATTTATTTTAAAACAACCTTTGTCACTGACCATTTTCAGAGTTCTTTCCAGCTATTGAGTAAGGTTAAATGTAATAATAATGATTTGGAAATATATTACTCATATGGCTGCTAGCAAAAGATGAGATATGAAGATCTGAACGAGTTTCCACTAGTGATTCCGTGGGAATCATTTATTGGAAATGGAAAACGGGCATGTCAGCCAGCATTCGCACAGTTACCTGAGAAAGAGTGGACGTGCCAATGATTTGAGTTTCAAAGTGGTTGGTATCTTTCTCCTCCAGACTTGCGAACATCCTTCAACATTTCCGGCGATTCGTGGTGAACAAATGCAGCTTTTGTGTTTTGTGAAAATGTCTATTTTATTTTCATTTTTGAAGGGTGTTTTTGCTGACATAGGATTCTTAATAAACAGAAGAGGTTTTGTTCTTGTGGTTTGTTTGTGGGGGGTTGGGGGAAAGGGTTTTGTTGTTGTCGTTTTTCCAGTATTTTTAAAATACCAATCCTTGTCCCCTGGCTACGTTGTTTAGGATAGTCTGTGGTAATTGTTATCGGTTTCCTGCCACATAGTGTGTCTTTTTTCCTCCAGCTGCTTTTTTCTTCTCTTCCTCACCTTTTAAGGAATTTGATAATAATGTGCCCATTTGTGTTTTGGTGTGAATCTCCTGTTTGGAGTTCATTTGGCTTTTTGGACCTGTGTGTTTATAATTTTGATCAAGTTGGGAAAATTGAATGATATTTCTTAAAGTATTTTTCTATCCTCCCCATCTCTTTCCCTGGGACCCCAATTCTCACTTCTGTTACACCTTTTCCACAAGGGTAACCGGTGATCTGCTTTTCCCTGCTGAGCCCACTAGGACTCGATTCTGGATAGTGAGCGTTACAATGCCGATTTTCTTGATTTTTGTTGTCTTCTTTTCAAGACCTTTGAATTTTGTTCCAGCAGCGGTTAAACCACCTGCGGATTAGCTTGGCTCTTTTGAGTCTCATTATTAAGGTTTATTAGGTCAAGACTTGAGTAACTCACTCGGCCCTACTTCTAAGGCCTGGCTCTTCTGGGGTCTCTAGTGCTCCAAAGATTTCACAAGGTCTTTCCATTCTGGACTGAATTCAAACCCTTCTCAGGCCCATGCACTCACCATAGGTTGTCCACCTGAGAGCTTAGAGCACTTACTTGTTGCTTCCCCAATACCTGTTTATCCTCAGCCTCTTCGAGCTCCATCCTAGATTCCAAGGAACTCTCCTGCAGGTTGCTGGAGCTTTCTCAGTATTTCTTCTTTCTCTCTGGGGCTCTGTCTTGCAAACCCTAGCTCTCTCAGCCTCCCTCCCCTGTCTCCTGTTTCTCTAGCTCAGCAGGATGGCTGTGCTCTGTGGAGGCTCCGCTGCCTGTGCTGTGGTCCAGGGTGTGACTTCAGCCTGAAAACCAGAACAATCACAGGACACACTTCTTTCCCATCTCTTGGGAATCCCAGTCTGCAGTTGGCTCTTGTCCAACATAAGAACCCATTTGTTTCCTATCTATCCTACATATGTGTTGTTTACAGCAGGAAGGCTATTCCAATCCTCATTCCTCGGTTGCGACCGGAAGCAGAAGTGAGTTGCCTATTAATTTTAATTTTCCTCTTATACTTCCCCCAGAAACATATCGTAAAACAGTTTTCTACAGCCTCCTGAATGTATGACTCTTTTTTTTTCTTAATCCACCCTCTGCTCCCTACCACCTGCCAAAATATTTGGCCTTGAAAGCCTTAATAAATACCAGAAACTGAAAGTATTCCCCAACACGTGGCAGGAATTTAAACTAGAAGATATGTTTTCTGGGCTACTCTGTCACTACTCTGCCCTAGGTCACTCCATATGAATTATTTTGACCCTCCCCTCACAAGTAAGATACAGCTCATTTGTTGGACTGTCATGCTCCCTCATTTCTCTACTTTGTTAGTCGGCAAGTTTTCCTTGGCATGTTACCCCAGCTTCAATTAAGGTTACTTCTCTCTTTATTTTACATGAATGAGTGTAGGTTACAGCCTATCCAAACACTGCTTTCTATTTTAGTGTCACTCATATTTCTGCCATTTCATTTGCCTGCCCCTCATGTAGGGAATGGTTTCTTATCTTTTTCCTTGTGGAGACCTAACTCATCTGACAACTTGATCGCATCCCCTAAGTAGCTGAGTCCACGCATTTACAGAAATGAAATGTATATTATTTTGTTATGAATTGCTTTTTCTAATTGCCCTTTTTGAGGGTATTATATTTATGCAGATATATATTAATTTTTTTCAAGTTATGTGTAAAAATAGATGATCCTGTTTGTTACTTTTCTTTCCACATTGTAGAGGGACATTACAAAATGTTGACTAGAAGAGGACATTGAGTCTTATAGGGTTGGAAACCACTGATTGACTTATTGCATGCACATTAGTAATTGCTTTCCATGTTCAAGGCATTGTCCTATGTGAAATATAAAGTTGAAATGGGTGTCCCCAAAGAGTTCACAATTTAATAAAAGAGATACTCTGGAGCTTCATGGAATAGAGTTCACATCTATTTTATTTCTATAGTATCCCTTGTCTCCAGAAGGGATGCAGAGAGGGTGATCAATAAATGCCCCTTGAATTAATACAGGAAGGTTTTCAAATCATTTAATAAAGGGCAATAAGTAAAGAATAGCCTAATAGTGGCATGAGTCTGAAAGACAGAAATATCAGACCTATAGTAACCACAACAGGCCTCTTGCAGGAAAACCATGATGCGTAAACTAGAGTGACACATGGGCAGATGACATGGGCTTTCCAGCGGAGACGAGCAAAGGTGCACAAATGGAGAAGTACCCGGTGTGTTGGAAGAATGATGAGTAATCACGTCTGTCTGGACCTTAGTCATCAAGTTCAAGTAGAAGCAGGAGGAGAGATGAGGCTTGAAAGTCAAGACCGACCAGATTACAGGAGGGACTGCACCACCAACAGGAGGAACCAGGGTTTACTTCCAACACAAAAAAAATAATGCGTTGGGAGACTAATCTAGCTTCGATGTGTAGGGAAATTATGGTGACAAGGGACAGGACTTAACCTGGAGGGCCTTCTCCCGATCAAATGCCCACCAAATATGTGAACTACAGAAAAACCTCCTTTTTGAAACCCATAAACCTCAGGATGACATTATGATTTTTCATATCCTGTGCCTGAAATGAGGAGATAAAGAGAAAGGAGATGATATTTATATCATATTCAGGTTTAGGGGAAAAGATAGACTCGGTGTTTGAAATAAAAGAATAACAAAATGGCACATGAAGGGGTCTTCCCAGTAACTTGAGCGTTTTTCTGCCTCTCGTTCTTCACTGTAGAAAACATTAATATCATCCTGGGCACTGCACTATGCCAAGTCACAGTAAGTTAAGCTTCAGGAAGGCTGTCCTCAAAGAGTTTGCTCTATCAGAGAGGACACATTCCGATAGCTTGGCTTTTGTTACTAATAAAAAACATCTGAGAATACATGATCGGCCCAAAAAGAATGTACGTCGCTATTTTTTTTTTATTTTTGATCTTTCCTGGATGCTTTATAATTTCTTCTCATAAACGGAGACTCTGGGGTTTTTCATCTGCTTTAGCTAATTAATCCCATACACTTTGAGGTACCTGAGAGAGACAGACTTTAGACGATCAAGGCATCCCATGTATACCTCCCTGAGAGCCATGGAGTCATCCCACCTTTAAGACGATGGCTAATACCATCTTTTTTATTCCAAGGCCCAGGGCAGCGAGATGACGTCCCCCTCCGCAGACTCCAGCCGGGATGACACATTGAGGCTGGAGTGTGGATGAGAATTTGCCCTGGTCAGAAGAGATGGAGAGCCTGTAATCTTGTGGTATAACATTCGATTCTCAGCGCACACCACAGAAGATCATTATGGGCCTCAGAAACCCCCCTGCTTACTTCTACTCCCACACCCTATGAAAATAATTGCTAGTTCATGCCCAGAGATTCAAAGAGACTCGGCATGAAACAACTTCAGTGTCCCTCTTAGCGTACTTATTTGTTTAAGCCTTCCTTCCTGACTTCCAGAATATCCCATCAGTCAGAATTCCAGGCAGTGCTTAAAATGTGCAAAGTTGCTAAGCTTTCATCTCTGACTATTTTGACTCAGTCCCAGTCTCTTCCTCTAAGTGGGGTGTGATTTTTATTTTCATTTTTCCTTATATAAATCATACCTTTCTTCCATGTGGTGTCTCCTGGTTCAGCTATGGTAACCAGGAATAAGGCTCCTTCTAAACTGAGGGGGAAGAGAGAGAGAGAGACAGAGAAAGAGAGAAAACACAACCTGTTAAGGGTTTTCTTTGAGATCTGAAATGGGACAAATAAAATGTTTAAACATGAAGTGGGCAAGAGAAATAAACAGCATTCTGTGAATGGAGAGGGTGATTCAAATTAACTTTAGCAATTGAGATATTAATTTCAATAAACCAACCTCTAATGAACCATTGGTTTAGAACTAATTGAATTACATCAGACTTACCGAAGTAATAATAAGATGATAAACAAACACAGGAATAATATCTCCTAACCATTGTGTGATGTTTTTAACTCTCTCTTTTGAAAGAAGTAGTAAGTAGAAGTGAGTTCATTTATTGGTCAAACTGAAGCAGGACAGCATGGTATCCCAAAGTTTGAACTATCAGGAAATTGTCAAGTGGAGGCTTACGAAATGAGTTAAGTCTTTAGCATGCCTTCATCTATAAAATCATAAATAATAAAATATCTCAACTTTATCGTGCACTTACCATGTGGCAAGTAAGTGCTTTTCCTGCACTTTAAACAATTAATTCTCACAGTCTTTTCATTACATAATCCCACCCAATTTACAGACACAGCAACTGAGGCTGGGAAAGGTAAAATCACTTACCTAAGTGAAGGCAGTGGGGGGTAGGACTGGGACCTAACATTAAATCCTTGTTCTGAAACACTTGGTCATTTTACGTACTTTTTATATATATTGATTATATTACAGTATTTTTAATCATATTTCTAATAGTATTCTAGAGAAATCTTGTTGGGTATTGTAATCATCTAACTTATTTCTTTAATCATTTAACCTATTTTAATGGGTAGGACTACATTTGTTTGCAAGCAGTGTTAAATATATTATATGGTTGAAACAAATTAAGAGAGGTTCACTGTCTGATCTAATATGAAGTTTGAGGTAACCATCTGCTGAAGTGGGATCAGTAGCTTGGCCATGTCCTCAAGGATCCAGGCTCCTTCTGTCCATCCACCATCCTTAAGGCAGAGGAGCACCATCTTAGAAGTGGGCTGGCTGCCATCAGCTCTACATTAGAGCAAGGAAGGAGGGGAAAGGCTGCATCAGCGACATCTATCCCTTTTGCTAAAAAAAAAAAAAAAAATTGAATGCTTTCTCAGCAGTCCCAGTAGTCTCTTCTAATATCCTCCTGCCCAGATCTGCCCCAGGGCTACACCAGGCTGCAAAAGAGGCTGCAATAATTTTGGCAGATTCTGTAAGTGGATGTAGGCAAGAGAGAAAGGGGTTGGGGGAGGGGCAGGGCGTTAGCCAACCAACAACAGTATCTGCCAACAGTAAATATTCAATAGGATAGTGTCTTAGTTCAAGCTGCTAGAACCCAAATGCAATAGACTTAGTCAGCTTGAGCTGCAATAACAAAATACAATAGGCTTAAACAACAGATACTTATTTCTCATGGTTTCAAACGCTGAGAAGTCCGAGATCAAGGTGTCAGCAGATTTAGCTCCTGATGAGAGTCCTCTTCCTGGTTTGTAGGTGAACGCCTTCTTGCTGCCTCCTCACACAGTGGAGAGAGAAAGACCTTGTCTCTTCCTCTTTTATAAGGGCATTAATTCCATCATGCAGGTCCCACCCTCAGGACCTTTTCTAACCCTAATTACCTCCCCCAAAACCCTACCTCTAAATACCACCAAACTGGGGATTAAAGTTTCAACCTATGAATTCTGAAAGAAGAACACAAATATTCAATCCATAGCAGAAGGGATTATTTGATCAATATTTTTACAGCTTTTATTCACTGGTAATAGAATTCTTATAAAGAACATTTTTTAAGAGACAGAGTCTTGTGGGAAGCAAAGAAAGAGTTTTCATTTTAGTAGCAGTCCTGAGAAATGCCTGCGTGCAGGCACACGTCCGAGGCAGACGGAGAGTTAAGTGTATTTATCTACTCTGCACACAGTTCTCTCGACAAATATGGAGAGGGAATGGGAAATTGATTCAGATTAATATGCAAATAACTGTAACATGTTATGAAAGAGTGGCAAACAAAATGCAAACTTCAGAGGAAGAAGAAATTATTTTTCACTGGGGCAAAAGTTTTGCTACATCAAGGAGTTATTTGCCTATTTTGTAGAGAGTACAAAGAGACCCTCAAATAAATGTGTCTCTAATGGTAAAACTTCAAGTACTACGGCAACTATGTGTAAGAGTGTGTAATAACACCCCAAATTGTGCTGGATGAGTAAGAATTTTCTGACATTTAGGCAGCGTGGTACTGCCAGCATGTGGGTTGGTGCATAGGAATTCCCACAAATCATCATGAATGTGAATGTTCTTGATAAGCTCTCCTGTTTCCATATCACCATTGGGCACCTCTGGGATTTTCTTCTTCCTTAATCATTTCGTCGGTTTGAGATTCTAGGGTGTTTAGGACACAGAATTGTTTGGCATGTTAGAGAAACACATAACATTTTAATTGTGCTTGGAGACAGAAAGACTCAATGAGGGAGGTTAATTAAGGAACATAAATAAACTAGGAGTTCTGTTTTGCCTCATGTGATATCATTATGGTTCAGAATGAACTGCTGAGCTTTATTACAAGTCAAAGAAGCAGTCGGAGTCACTGATTTGGGAACAAGACTCAGGGCTATATGTAACATATAAAGTGAATAATGGAAGTAACTACTCTATTATTATAATTATTATTTTTTATTATACATTTACCTTGATTATCATAAAAAAGCCCTATTTATGGGGCATACACCATGTGCTCTGGCCATAATCCAAGAATACACTGTAGTGTCTTTCATTTTATCTTCATGTTAAACATATGAGACAGATATTCTCAGTAACTCCATTTTATAGACGAAAATAAGGCTCAGAAAGTTCAAGTGACATACTTGGTAACATACTCTTCCAAGGTAATATACTCTTCTCTGGGTACATAGCAGGAGCTAACAGCCGTGAAGTGATGTACTTTCTTCTGAATCATGTCTTGTCAGCCCCCCGAAGCCATGTTTTTAACCACTGTGTAAACTTTGATATTTCTGCAACTCAAATTAAAGACAAAAGAACTCTGAAGTTGAGGAAATGTTGGCAGATTACAGGTCTAGAGAGAATTATCTCAGAAACAAGCAATTAAATGTAAACATGTTTATATGAAATATTAAAATGCACATTGAAACTGTCCTTTGGATACACTTATCAATACAGCTAACAATACTACATGTGAAGGCTGGTTTTCACAGTAGCATGATTAATGGTGCTAAATTTCCATCTATGGGCAGGGGTTAGCAGACTTTTTCTGTAAAGGCTATATAGTAACTATTTTCAGCTTTGTAGGTCGTAGAGTCTTTATCAGAATTATTCAGCTCTGCCTTTGGAGCGCAAAAGCAGCAAAAGACAACGCATAAATGAATGAGTGTGACTGTTTCTAATAAAACTTTATTTATAAAAACAGGCAGGGGTGGACCTGGATCCTGGTCCGTAGTTTGCCAACCTCTGTGTTAGAGAACTAAAATAATCCCATTTCACTGAGGACGTTCTAAAAGAGTACCACAGGGCGCCTGGGTGGCTCAGTGGGTTAAAGCCTCTGCCTTCGGCTCAGGTCATGATCTCAGGGTCCCGGGATCGAGGCCCGCATCGGGCTCTCTGCTCGGCAGGGAGCCTGCTTCCTCCTCTCTCTCCGTGCCTGCCTCTCTGCTTACTTGTAATCTCTCTCTCTCTCTCTCTCTGCCAAATAAATAAATAAAATCTTTAAAAAAAAAATAAAAAAAAATAAAAGAGTACCACAATTGTAAGCAAGAAAAAAATAGACGTATTTGAATTTTAAGCAATACTTGAATCTCATGTTTACAAAGGGAGGAAGTCAACATGGTTTCCTTTTTTACTTTCAGATGTATTCAACAATGATTAAGAAGAAATGGACTTACGTTAAATGAGGAAATAATTGGGTAGTTCATAAGGAAGACTGTCTTAGTGGTCAGAGTAACCAAACATTGGAAAGTGCTTCAGAAGCAGTATTAGTACACAAAGTAATCTTTTCTTTTTTTTTTAAGTAAGCTGTACAACACCCCTGCGGCATAAACTCAAGACCCCGAGATCAAGAGTCACATGTTCTACCAACTGAGCCAGTCAGGCGCCCCCACAAAATAATGTTTAGAAGAACCAGAGGAAGGCTTGGTATTAGTCAATCTATACATATCTATTGAGGCAGGTCCTTTCGGATTGATTCAAAAACTTAAAAAAACAAAAGAAACCCAAAAAAGCAGATATTACAGAATTAAATATATTTAGTTCACAAATTATGTGATTATTTATAAAAATTATTTATTTGATGGTGTGATATACACTCCCATCATTGAAAGTACCTAAGTTACTTCTCTAATTAAAAGTCTATATGGCAGCCATCTCTGGAGATGGCAAAGAAGAAAATAGATTGATCTTAATGGATTTAGACTTAATCATCTGAAACCATGGAATGAGTTCATATAACCTCTTGAAATTCGTTGTACCTCTTTTAGCTCTATTACTTCACAGTTTTATGGTGCAGACATATGTATAATATATGTTATATATATCTGTACATTACTTATTATTGTCTATTCTCTATATAGTATATATTACAGATGCACATTATATTTGCTATATATGCATTATATATACTATGGATATGCCATATATATAGCGTAAGTAATGAAGCAACACTTATGCCATGGAGCTGTGTGTGTGTGTGTGTGTGTGTGTGTGTATTGCATTCTATAATATACTTACTATATGAAGAATAGTAAGCAATGTAGAGATTACCAAAATTCCCACATCATTTATCTCATGAGATCTTCATATCAACAGCAACACCAAAAAAAGGCAAAGTAACCTGAGCAAAGATAACAGTGACCATATTTGTAGTGGAGAGACCTAGTCAACACAGTTGTTGGATGGTTGGGAGCTTCAGTCCTCTCCTTCCCCAACAGATGGCATAGAAGAAAAAAATGGGACTCCCATCAAGCTGTGTGCCAAATCATTTATCTTTTGTAAAATGTGGGAAAGCCGTTGAATTGGTAAACAAGTCTTTTGTAAGCATGCATAAACCATATTCCATATTTGGTGGCAAGGGATTTCCATTAAGCTTTCACGAGAGTTAATAAATCAACAGAAACCACTTACCGAAACATTTTCATGGGTCCTGTGGAATTCTAAGCAAATATCAGGTTTAAGAATGAAAAGTCAGTTATATTTTCAACATAATCTAACGTTCAAAGAAGTGTAAAAGATGCTTAAGTGTTAATATTTTATGTTTCCCTGCTCTCAGCAGTAATTGCAGCCCATTAAAAAGAACGCTAAGCCATAGCTGTTAGCTCTGGCACAGGCCCAAGGAAACACTGAACTTTCACAGAAGGGGGTTAATTGCTACACGAAGAGGTAATTTATTAAGGAACACTGAAGCCCTGTATACTCCCCAATATGAGGCTGCACAGCACAAGCTTACGTGAATATTACATTTGATAATCAAGGCCTTTTCTATGGCACACTTCAGAACGAGCTAAGCTAAACAAAAAGGGGAGGTGGAGGGGAAAAGAGAAAGAAAAAACCCCAGCACCCTTTTTCTCCATGGCCCCCATAAACTCGTACTCGGTGCCCTCCAGTCTGTCACCCCCCCACCAGGAAAGTTGGCTGCTCCATAAAATTCTCGGTGGCTGATGAGAAAGGCTCATATAACTATCAGGTTGAGGGGCGGCTTCCACTGTTCTTTATTTGCCCAGATCTGGTGCTTCAGTACTCTTCTGAGTGTGAAACTTAATTTCCAGCATTTGTCAAAAGTGATGTTTTCAGAACCTTATCGCACTGAACTAGGCCTTCATTTCCATCCAGTTGAGACCAGTATCATGTGGCTTATAAAACGTGGTGCGCAGAGCAAAGAGTGGCCCGGGATCCCCTGCCTGACATCTACTTTTGGCAGAGTTTCCTCCTCCGTCCTGTGGGTGCCTCATGAGCTTATGTTTCTCGTCCGAGGCAAAGGTTCACGAAGCAAGAGTCTGCAAGTAGGTGGGAGGGCAAGGTGTCTCTAAGGAATCATTGGACCCAAAGAGCTGATGGTTTTCTTGACTCTACTAACAACGGATTCTTGACTCTACTAACAAGATTAGAGAAAGAGAATTCATTCTACCTCTTCGTTTCTCTTTTTAACATTTCTAACAGCAAATTGGCATTAAGGAAAAATTCCCTTGAAAAATCGGGTGAAGGAGAAACAGGGGTTTCTTCAACACGTACCACGGATGCGCTCCAGTTTTTCCACTCACTTTGCGAGGTGGTCCTTTCACTGTCTCTGGTCAGACCCTTAAGAAGAGTTATGGAGTCCTCATTGTGCTCCTGGCCCTGGGTTGAGAGAGATGATGGCAGAAGACCAATGTCATACACCACATGGTCTAGCCCTTAGAGTGTCCACTATAGAGGAAAGAGTCAAACAAGAATTTATGTGAAACAAAGAACAATTGTATACTAACCATCACAGGAATAACAGCAGAGCAAGAGCAAGCCCAGCGGATTTTGAATTTTGATGGGCCGTTATTCACCTCCTTTGCTGACCTCTCCTGCGTTACTTTTTCTTTTCTCCTCCTCTGCCACCTTTTCGACAACTCAGTGACCTCTTCTTTTCCCTGATCTGCATATGCTCCGAGCCTTGATCTGGACCTTTCACCACCCCCTTAAAACCATCCAACCTTGAAGGGCTCCATGATCAAAATTATGTCTCCCACTGGGAACCATTTTCCCTAAAGCCCTCCTATTTCTTCAGTGTCAATCAGCTGAGTGTTTGAGGAAAAAATACCCATTAAACTAGCTCACAGAAAGTTGTAAGTGACTCAAGCATCCTCCACCTTCATTCCCCTCTTCTCCTTCAAATAGTCCATGGACAATCCGGATTCGAAATATTCTATCCTACTGTAAGATCATGCCGTGACCATGCCTCAGGTGATTGGGATGCTAAGTCTAAAGCAGGAGAGAAATCAACATAGTTTTCTTTCTCGACTTCAGAGAAACATCCAACCCACAATCCCCAAGTTTGACCACTGTTCTTGATCCTTTTCTATTTAGAATTTGACATGCAGGCTGCTATATTTGATAAGGGATCTTACAGAGAAGGAGGAAGGGATCTACTCTTTTTATACAGAAAAGGGAATGGCATGCCCTAAGTCAAATGAGCATAATGCTTGTTCTGCTTCCTAGCACCTGGAGTGGATGCAGCTGTTCATTGGAGACCTCCAAAAGACTGAAAGCAGACGTGTTTCCTGCTGAGGAGACACTAGAAACTTGGGTCCCCAAAGATACAGATCCATGTGACTTCCCAGCATCGTTAAGGTCCTTCCTGTTCTCCCCTCGTTTTTCTAGGTGGACCTCCGAATTCTCATCTTGGCTCTATGTAATTAATACTAAGCACAGTAATTTACATTTATCAAAAATGATTGTGAAAAACAGTAATATTTTTAAAGTTTTCTTCAGCCAGTTTTTTTTTCATTCTTTTTACTTCACAGGTACTTTCTAAATCAGATCGGTATATTACACGTTTAAAGCAATCTCCATCCTGCCTTATCCGTTATTTCTTCTTCATCCTAGGCAGATCTGAAAGTCATTAAAGATCACCATTAGGCTCACAAAATGAAATCATGCATGCACACATATGAACGTACACACACCTTTCAAGGGTTAAAGTTGTCTCGTTTGTTTGCTTTTTTGTTTTGTTTCTAGAGAACTCCTGTGTTGGATCTTATTTTCTGCAAGTATTCCATTGAGGAGTGTCTTATCTTGAAGTTTATCTTGGAATTTATCTAAAAGGAATTTTTTTGGTCATCAAGATCAACACCCCTTTTCTTTCTCTCTCCTTATTTTCAGTTTTCTTTCTAAGGAGTTGGAAGAAAACGCAGGCAGATGAGTAGTTAAGTAATCCCAGAGCTGTGCATATCACCTGGACCAGCGCCAGGCACATGCAAAGGTCTTCACTTGCCAAAAACACACCAGGGACTTCTTAAGCAATCAAGAATTGCTACATGTGTGCAAGAGCTAACATCTTGAACACAATAGAAATCTGTAATTCAATTATCCTCTGTTTCTCATGCTTTTACCCTTTGAGCATCCTGACATGTTGGAGCATGGAAGTCCAAACTGGAAACTGCTAAATGCTCCCCCTGCGGGGGAACGGGCTGCGAGGTCACTCCCTCCAGTTCACAAATGAGCATAATGAGGAGAAATGGAGACTTGGCTCTCCACTCAATAAGCCCTGGGGAAATGAGAAGGAAGAGAAAAGGGAAACAGGATAGAAGGAAAAAGCAGCTCAACAAAGGATAGACAAAAATCAGAAAGAAGAGTAAGACTCATGAAAGCAAAGAGAAACTCAACCAAGGGTTAATTTCTATTGCTCATAGAATTCTTTTGGGGGCACTGATACATTCTTGGGTACTGGTCCTCAAAAAAAAAGGAGAATTTCTTTGCATGTGACAAGAAGGACTTATTTTTGCTCTTGGTGTATGTTCTACCTAAAGGAGATCAACTATCTCCAGTCTTTCTCACAGGCAAGCATTCTGCTTCTGAAAATGGGATCCTAAAACACCCAAGATATTATTCACTACCTGCATTTGATATGAGAATCAGAGAAAGTACCCCCCAGGAGCTTTACTCACAGTTATTATAGTGGGCAAGGTCATTTTCCATAAAAATGAGTAAGTCCCAGCAGGAAGAAAAATGAATAGAATGTGCTGATCTTGAACACATAGTATTTATATATTTTATCACCCATAGACCTTACAGAGCTAGGTTTTTCTCCTGGGATGCACTGTTAATATTTCAACCTCTGTATATGCCAAATGGGAACAAAGATTGTTTGAAAAGGTAAATACAGTGCTGTCATTCTTCCCGGCACAATACAGATGCAATATATTTAACTAGAGTTACTAAGAAAACTGCGGGTCTTTTACAAGATGTGGCAATATTATGCAAATGATTAATTCCAATTAAATCCTTTTAAGTGTGATGTGTGACTCAGGGTTCTTTTGATTGCAAGTGACAGAAACCTAACTCAAATTAATGTACAGGAAGTTGATTGGTCGATACTGAAACATTTCAGGTTATCAAAGGAAGGGTTAAATAACCAATTTATTGGAAGAACAAAGATGTCGTTAGGGGCGCCTGGGTGGCTCAGTGGGTTAAAGATGTTGTTGGCGGGTGCCTGGGTGGCTCAGTGGGTTAAAGCCTCTGCTTTCGGCTCAGGTCATGATCTCAGCGTCCTGGGATCGAGGCCCGCATCAGGCTCTCTGCTCATCCTCTCCCTGTCTCTCTGCCTGCCTCTCTGCCTACTTGTAATCTCTCTCTCTCTCTGTCAAATAAATATATAAAATCTTTAAAAAAAAAGATGTTGTTGGCCCTCAAAAACAGGTGGAATCAGAGCTCCAAAATAGCCAGGAATTTATTTTTGTGTACCCTATCTTTGCTTTTCTCTGCGGATTAGCTTTTTCCTCTTTTAGTTCAAATTTCTTCCGTAATACTGGAAACACAGCCCCTGTCTAGTCCTGGGCTTCAAACTCCACAGCCTTTAACAATAGAAATGGTTTTACCCTCTTCCTTATTTCCAGTCGAAAATTCCAGGTGAAGGGGAGCCTGGGTGCTCAGTCAGTTAAGTCTCCAACTCTTGATTTCAGATCAGGTCATGATCTCAAGGTCATGGGATGGAGCCCCACATTGGATTCCATGCTCAAGTGTGGTGTTTGCTTTTCCATCTCCCTCCCCCTCTATGTCTCTCCACACCCCTCACTCATGCTCTCTCTCTCACACACATAAATAAATAAGCAAAATCTTAAAAAAAAAAAAGAATTGCCCTTTCTAAAAAAAGAGAGGGGCGCCTGGGTGGCTCAGTGGGTTAAAGCCTCTGCTTTTGGCTCAGGTCGTGATCTCAGGGTCCTGGGATCGAGGCCCACATCAGGCTCCCTGCTCAGCGGGGAGCCTGCTTCCCCCCCCAACTCTGCCTGCCTCTCTGCCTCCTGTGATCTCTCTCCCTCTGTCAAATAAATAAATAAAAATCTTTAAAAATAAAAAAAATTAAAAAAAGAGAGAAGAAGAAGATAAAGAAGAAGGAGGGGGGAGGAGGAGTAAGAGGGAGAGGAGGGAGGAGGAAGGAAGGAAGGAAGGAAGGAAGGAAGGAAGGAAGGAAGGAAGGAAGGAAGNAGGGAGGGAGGGAGGGAGGAAGGAAGGAAGGAAGGAAGGAAGGAAGGAAGGAAGGAAGGAAGGAAGGAAGGAAGGGTGGGAGGGAGGGAGGGAGGGAGGAAGGAAAAAAGAAAGAAAATTCCATGTGAAGACTTCTGATTGGCTTTGCTGTATCAGGTGCTCATCCTGCAGCCAAAGAGTCACCCCTGCATCAGACTATCCAGATGTGCTCTCCTTGTGCTCGGCATGCATCAAGTAGTTAGTATCTAGCAAAGTGGGAGTGAGTGTTCTCTTCCCCTCAGTTCAGCACCAAAAGCAGCATCATGGTAAGTAATCCAGGATTCATAGGATCCATGTGGGAGTCCCGCCTGGGCAACCTGTGAGCTGAGACCTTCAAAAAAATCACCACCTCTTTGAATTTGAGTTTCCTCCTCAGTAAAATGGGGGGAAAGGAGCCATTTCTCAAAAGAAATGCCAAGAGATGCACTGACACTGATGAATCTTACGTTCATTACGTCAAATGAAAGAAACCACAGGCAGAAGAGGACATGGTGTATCATTTCACTTCATGCAATGCCAGAAAAGGCAAAACTGTTTTACAGGGATAGAAACTCAATCAGGGGCTGCCAGAGGTGCATGGTGTGGAGGGTGCTGAACGAAAAAGGGGTGAGAGTTTACCAAATTTTAGATCCAAGATGAATCTGACTATCTAATGCAAAACAAAGTGGTGATTGCAGATAACATTGTATTGTATAATTGAAATTCATCATTATATATGTATTATATAATGTAATGTTACCAAAAGGCAAGGGGGATCATTCTGGGAAAATAAAAATGTTCTATATCTTTATCTGGGTGGAGGTTTACCTTGGTGTGTATGTGAAAAGTCTTTGACTCATCCATGTAAAATGTGAGAATTTTATTTTAGATAAATTGTATATTGATAAAACTGAATTTATCTAAAAAAAAAATCTCTCTCCCAGAAGGTTGAGATGAATATCAAATGAAACAAGGCATCTCAAAGACTTTGCAAACATAAGTGATATGCACATAATGTAATCCTGTTTTTTACTCTGTTTAATGGTGTCTGTGGCTAGTTTTCTTCATTAAATCAAAATGCTATTACCGCTAAACATGTGGTCAGTCTACTATGATAAATGACTTCTGTCACTTTGGCCATGTCTTCAGGCCCTTCCACTCTGGGAGTCCAGCTATCTCATCCTTGGGTGGTAAGACTTTTAAAGTTATGTCCAACCCCTGGTGTCACTTACAGCCATTTTATCTTTAGGGAGACAAACTGCAACAGGCACAAAGGGCACACACCACAGGACGCACTGCAAAAATCTGCCTTTGTAGAGATGCAGGTCCTTGTGAGCTTGGCAAGGCTCCCTTATTCTGTGTTTCAGTTGTTTCTTGTGCTTAATAAAACTTAGGATTTAATGCATCCATGTCTTCTTATTCCCCATGATTCAGTGTGTTGGCTGGACTCTGTTGGGCTGTCCTCCTCCCGTGGTGTCACTTGGGGTCACCTATGTGACTGCATTCAACCAGGAGTTCCACTAAGGTTGGCATACCCAAGAGGGCTGCGTTAACATGTTTGGCACCTCAGCTGGGCAGCTGGAATGGCTGGGGGCTCACTGGGCTTCTCTCTTTCCACGTGGTTTCTCAACATTCCCTAGTCAAACCTGAATTCCTTTCAGTGACATCTAGATGCCAAAAGGGTGAAAACAGAAGCTGTAAGTCTTCCCAAGGTCTGGCCTTGGTAGTCCCAGAAAATCACTTCCACTTCATTCTGAAGGCAAAAGGCCATCCCCAATGGCCTTCAAGAGATGAGGAATCAGATTCCACCTCTTGATGGGGAGAGTGCCAGTCATGGGAAAGGGGGGAATAACTGTTTGTAGCCATCTTTATGACAACCCGCTGCACTCTGCCATTCGTTTCTTCCACCTATTATAAATAATTAAGTTCAAGGTCAATTAGCCTCAAAGATGTAGACTACAAAATGAGGGACTTAGTTGTTCATGTATTCATTCATTCAAATAACAAGGATCAAGAATCTAAGTACCAGACACGTGACTTGATAACTACACCAAATTCAAACCCCCCGACACCTAGATCAAAAAACCACCCAGTGCCTGGACCTGCAGGCTTGGCAAGGAAACCACACCTTTTTCAAGGATTCCCATTTATCTGGATCTTAGGAATAATAGAATACTTTGAAGATCAACTGGCCTTTCCTCTGGATCTAAGAGGAACTTCCTTTTCTATTTCCTTAGCAAGATCATAATCTTTTCCTTTTTGAAAGACTTAGGAACAGAGAAAATAAATTAGACAAATAGCTGTTTATATAAATTAGGGCAGGACCTGTTGGAAGATGGATGGAGTTCATTCTTATTCCATTAATTATTCCATTACGGTTATCTATTCATTCCATAGAAATTAGTGCTTCCTCTCTGCTACATCATAAGCATTCCTAGTTCCTTTTATGGAGCCACACCCCTTTCATCTACTTTGTCTTTAAGCTAAATAAAGTTTCAGGCCCAGTTTCCTACTGGCGTATGTTGAAAGTCATTATTCAAATAGGAATGGGGAAGGTTGAGACTAGGAGTATGAGGAAGCCTACAGGGAGGGGTTCAAAGTCAGTGTATTAAGACCCCTTTCCTTCAAATGTGTGGTGCCCTCCTCAAGCCCACTGTCTTGAGTGTCCAGTGCCCAATTCTGCCAGGTGTCTTTCATCAGCTTGGTTCCTTTGAGCCCAAGGTATCTTTTCCTTTCCCCTTTCTCTCTCCCGATGAAACCTTACTGATTCTATAACCCAACTCCTTTAGGATTAATTAACTGAATCACAAAAGGATGTTAAAGATTGACAGCAGCTTCCTGTGTTACCTCTCCAAGAGACATACATTTATATTTGGATTCTCAAAGTAGAGCCAAATCATCCCCAAAGCATGAAGCTCTAATGGAATCAAGAAGAGGCAAGAGGGAGACGCATTCAGACGAGGGCTCATCCCAGTATTCCTCAAGTCATAGGCTATATGCAGCTTCTATGTGCATATCAAATAAATTTGGCTATTTAAAAAACCCCATTTGTTTTCTCCTGGAAACTTTTTTTTTTTTATGCTTGGTGAATGGATGTCAAGAGATATAGCAGAAGTGAGCACTTGATTCCTTGTGGAAGCAAACCACTGAAACACCCCCATTTGTTTTAGTCTCTACTACAGAACTTTGGGTTCTGGGAATTGATCAAGACCAAGAGTTTGAGGGGGAAATGAGGTCAAGGTCACTGCAACACCACATGGCTGGGGTTCAGCTAACTTGGTGTGTGAGTTTCCTTTAACGATGTGGAGCAGACTAATAAACAGAACATGCTATATTTTGGAAAATGAATGGAGCCCAGTACTGGGAGACTCTTGGGTGGAATGTGTTAACCCTCTCCTGAGCCAGAAATGGGACCTCTGAGGTTTCACATGGAAATTATAATATTTGTGGATTCGAAAATAAAAAAGTGGCCAAATCTTCGAAGCCGAATGAGAATGACTCATTTTGGTAAGGTACCTCGCAGGCTGTGAAAACAACTCCTCAGTCATTATCAGGACTGGAAATGTCCTCAAGAGGGCTTTGAAGAAAGCTCTTTGGTTTCAAATCCTGGTGACCACAGGGAAAATAACTTCTCTGAACCTTCGTTTCCTCCATGTTAAATGCAGGTGATAATAAGTGTATCTATCTCAGATGTGAGAAGTAAGAAAGGGTTTTGGAGTACTTTGAATAGTGGGTGTCGCATAGTAAATGCTCAGTAAATGTTCTTTATTAGTATTTAAGTATTGTCAACTCTGTGTCATGCTTCTTATACATAAGAATAGAAGGACAGATATCCCCAGTAATGATGACTACACAGGTGTCTGCCTATCACTGCAATGCATCCTATGCTTGCATTTAATTCTCCCAGCAGCAGATTTGCTTTCCTAATTCTGTTGCCCAGGCTGGGCATTCCCCAAGCAAAGCCACCCGTCAGTGAGGGGAGAAGGCCCAAGGAGATGCTGCATGTTGAGAAGAAAGTAACACAGGCCCCTTCTAAAGTCAGGATTCTGTGGTTTGGGGAATGCAGGTTTCAAGTGAGTCATCCACAACATGCCAACATCTCCGATGGCTAATGAGGCACTGACTTGGTTTCCAAAAAGCCTTTCCTTGGGATTTCCGTGCTGAGTAACAACACTTGTTCTCCTCACCCAACTAGCTGTCTTCTCTCCTGAGGAGCAGTTTTGCAGGAGTGAGCAGCTGAGTTTCATCGCCAGGTGACCCAATTATTCTTTTATCTCAATCAAGGTCCTCTGTATGTTCCAGATGGCTACGTAGGCAGAAGCGTATGTACTTTTACAGCAGGATAGAAAGGGGACAAACACAATGATACGTAAAATCTAAACTGAAGCTGAAGCAGCAGGAGCACCACAGGGGAGCCCAGGCAGAAGTGTTAAAAAACAGAACTTAGCCCTTCAGAGGGCTCCACAAAAGTTTTCAACACAGGCATCCTCCTTTGATTCATTCTGAAAATGATCTGCGTATTTTCAGCAGGGACTGAGAGGCGGGACTCAGCATCACCAAGAGAGTTTCTGTGAGCAATTTTCTCTGGCTGCGACGAGCCCCATCGAGCCTTCTCGATTTGGGCAGAGGAGTCTCTGTCAGTTAGAAATGAGAAATAAGCATTGACTGTTGTAAATGAATAACTAGATTCAAAAATGCAATTCAACCAACAAAACTTTGACGTCTTCATTCAATGATAAAAGCATGTTTTATTGAGAAAAGCCCGGGCTCAGCCCTCCTCTCTGTGTCAGGGAAGCAGTGAAAAGCCTCCTGCCTTCCTGTAGCTTCCAACCTGGTGAACATCACGAATAATAACCAAGCTTTCAGAAAGTGCAATGATTAACCGGTGGAGGTAATGGGGAAGGAGAACTGTAGGGAGTGGTCAAGGGAGATGTCTTATTTCTGGAGCACCCTAACCGAGTCAGGACAAGTCCCTCTACATCCTATTGATAACGTCAGACTCCACTCCACCCCGTCCGCTTGGTAATGATTTCCAACCTTTGGTCAAAGACGGGGAAAGAAGAAACAGCTAATGTGGCAGCTCTCCTGGAAAACAGCCCTGAGGGACTTCGTGAAGTTTCTTTCAGCTCTGTAATAAGCCATCCTTTATCCAGAAGCTGAGATTCACTCACCCCGAAGAAGCCTGGGAGCTCATCAGAGGGAAACAGTGACAACGCTGTAAAGGCTTTGCTATTCCTCGATTTGCAGAGTCAGTATAAATAGACCGTGTTTTAAAAGGTGAGCCAAAAAAACCCCAAAAGGTGGAAAAATAGAGAAGCTAAAAATAAATGACTAAAAGAGAAAAGTTCCTGTAATTTTAGGTTTAAAATACGAGGTTGAGTAATCAAGGAAAGTATTTTTACTGCCTTGTCAATATTTTTCCTGGAAGCTCGGGTAAATAGCCCTTCTTCAGATCTGTAGTGTGCGTGCCTAACGGTCTTAGGTGTCTCTGACCACAGAATAACTTTATCCCTAAGAAACAGAGCAAACAGGAACTCTGTGGTTTCAGCATTCCCCACAAATAAGTAAATATATGGATGTATATGAAAAAGGTTCAGTACCATAGGACAGATCACCTGGGTCTGTTTGAGAAGTGCTTCCTTACAAACCTTTCCATGCGTTAAGAGGAAGCTCTGCTTGCCCAGGGTGATCTCGGTCATATTTTCCGCATCGTTTGTACTCATCCAATTGCCTGCCGAATGCCCAGCAGCTGTTGAGAGGTTGTCCGTTTTCCTAAGTCGAGTCCTCATTGATTCGCCCTGCTGGTGAAAACCCACTGGCTTTCATCTCTGCTGAATCTGTGGCCAGGAGAAGCAGGGGGTCCCAAATGTTGAACGGAGTTTAAAAGGGGGAAAAATGATCAGGAGAGCCTTCAAGCCCTCGTAGCGCCTCAGTTCGAGCCGTCCCTGGGTTTTCTGAGGCATTTGCCCAAAGCCCTCGCTGTTCAGGCAAGGGGAACAGCACGTGGGTTTGCTGGCAGTCGGGACTATGCCTCTAACTGGAGCATGCTTCCACGGGCTGATTCATGAGGTCCCGCTGATCCTACAGTCCAACACAAATCCATCACTTGGATAACTGGCACCCCCCGACCCCTGGATCCTTGATTATTTGATGTTGGGTGGAAAGTAGGTGCTGCAAATTGTCAGGGGAAACAAAGAGCATATCAGATGCCCATACATCACCTTGAAGGCCGTGGACAGAGTATGTGCTTTCCAGTCAGACATGACTAATAGCACTTCAATCTGGACTTGGCCAACAAGCAGCCAGCAGAGTTAACAGAGAGAATCACTCTCCTTTCCCAAAAGGTCCAATCTGAATCAATAACCCTATTTATCTGATGGCTCCTGGATAGGAAGATTTGAAAGATGGCTTGAAGGTTAGAAACTCGTCATTTTATCCAGAAGAAAAAAATAATGTTGCTCTTCTAGCTTGCTTGGCAATTTCCAACTCCATCCACATGCCAAAATTTTCAGTTAATTCAGCCCAAAAAAACCAGTCAGAGCAGTCATTTGCAAGCAAATAAAAGCAAATGCTTCTTCAAATAGCAAGTACCAAATTATTCCCAATATATTGTGTGGGTTGAAAATATCAAGGACTCTAAAAAGGCATTAGATGTTATCTATGATTAGTCAACCTAATATGGTTTTTCGTGGAAAAGCTAGCATATCCTGAAAACATCCATAACCAGTCTAACAGCAAAAAGGAAAACTACTACATTTTATACAGAAGGCTCCAAAAGCCAGCATGCAAAGATAAATGGGAGCTTCCTGATGTCCTTGAATTTGATATAATGTGGGCAAATACGAATGAACGAACGAGTGAATGAGCATTTTCTGTCATTTTTATTCTTCACAGGAAATATTTGAGATGATTGCACTCCACACCGGTTTGTCCTCACTATTTGACACATCTGTGACATCTCTTCCTCCAGAAAGGCAGCAAACAATAAGCAGACAAGCAAAACTTCTTTCCCACAGTGTCTTGGGTCTGGTCCTGTTTATCTTTCTATAACAATGGAAACAGATGTATTTTTGTGCCTGCAGCTTCCCAGATGCTCCACTCTAAAATGCTGTCTGCTGCTCAAAGATGTTGCTAGTTTTTAAAGCAGTAACGGCTTTGCTGAGGTCACTAATTACTTGATGCAAGACGCAATTTCTGGGTGCACAGTGCCCCCTCAGCAGAAGATGCTTCACGATCAAGCGTTCACTCGGGGTCCTGTTGTGACGTCCTGTGATCAGACACTCAGCAAAGTGGACCTCAAAGTGGAACTTAGACTTCCCGGAAGACTGGCCACAATAATAAAGAAGCCCAGGTACCCAGAATCAGTGATGGATAACATTGCTTAAATCTCGCCATCACCTTAGGTCAGAATTTTATCCCAAGACCCTGTGCAATACTCAGTAATAATCTGAGGTCAAGGATCTCTTGTTATGGGAAAAAACAGAGCTATAATCTGGGCAGAAAGTAGGCGAAACCTGCCAGAGTCACACTCCAGCTATTAGAGAAGCCTGTCTTGAAAAGAGCATCTTTCTTTTTCCCTAAATTACATCGTTCCCTTACAAACCACATTTATTTCTTCCACTAACTGTAGCTTTAACCAAAAGGCATATTTTTTTAATCTTTGTAATCCTCTATACCAAGATGCTGAGAAACATAACTTGTAGAAGGACTTTTGATTTGAAGCTGTATAGAACTCAGCACTTACAACAGTAAAACATACATTTTTTTTTCAATTGTACACAGAGCATTTAGCAAGATTGACTATATTCTGGGCTGTAAAACAAACATTAACAAACTCAAAATAATAGAAATGATATAAAGTATGTTCTCTGATCATAAAGGAATGAAACTAGTCATCAATAGCAAAAAGATACTTGAAAAACTCCCAAAATATTTAGAAATTAAGGAACACACTTTTAAGTAACCCATGATTCAAATAGGAGGTCTGGAAGAAATTTTAAAATGCTTTAAGCTGAAAAAAAGTTAAACTACAATATAACAACATTTTTTGGATGCAGATAAACCACTAGTTACAGTTTGCCTGTATCAGGAGTGAAAGAAGACATATCATACCTGATCCCACAGACAAAAGAGTAATAAAATAATTCTACAAATAATTCCATGCCCCAAAGTTCAACAATTTAAATATAAGGGTCTCAGTCCTTGAAAGACACAAACTACCAAAACTTATTTAAAAATAAATAAATAACCAGAATAGTTCTATATCCATTATAGAAATTGAATTTGTGGTTAAACACTTTTACACAAAGAAAACTCCAAGCTTGAATGATTTCACTGGTTAATTCTATCAAACATTTAAGTAAGAAATAGTACAGATTCTACACAATCTGTACTGGAAAATATAATGGAAAGAAATACTTCCCAAATAATTTAATGAGACCATCATTACCCTAATACCAAAGCCAAACAAAGACATTACAAAGAAAGAAAACTACAAGTCAATGTCCCTCATGAATATAGACACAAAAATTCTCAACAAAGTATTAGCAAATACTCTCCAGAAATATATAAAAAGTTAATATGTCATAGCCAAATGGTGTTTATCCCACAAACACAAGACCAGTTCAACATTTAAAAAACAACCAACATAATCCATTATATTAAGAAAAACCATATAATCATTTCAATAGTTGCAGAAAAAGTATTTGACAAAATTCAACACACAGGTGATTTAAAAATCTCTAGGAATATAAGAAAATGTCCTTCACCCTGATAAAGGGCATCCAAAACAATAAAAATAAAAAATACCCTGCAACTAACATCTGAATTGCTTTCTTCTTAAAATCAGGAACAAGACAAAGATATCCTCTCTCACTAAACATATTCTGCATTTCTGCATCACACTGGATGTTCTAATCAGTGCAATAACACAATAAAAAGAAATAAAATGTGTACAGATTGGAAAAGAAAAAATAAAACTATATTTATTCATATACAACAAGATTGTCCACATTGAGAGAATGCTCAAAAATTCTACAAAATAGATAATAGAACTAATAAGTGGTTCACCAACATTGCAGAAAACATGATTAATATACAAAACCTGGGTGCATTTCTACTTTTTTAAAGATTTTATTTATATACTTATTTATTTTAGAGAGAGAGCACACACAAGAATGGGGGCAGGGACACAGAGAGAGAGAGAGAGAGAGAGAGAGAGAGAGGAAGAGGGAAAGAGTCCCAAGCAGACACGGTGCTAAGCACAGAGACCCACATGGGACTCAATCTCATGACCCTGAGGTCATAACCTGAGCAGAAACCAAGAGTCAGTCACTTAACCAACTAAGCCACCCAGGAGCCCCTGGGTATTTATATATAAATCTATCATAGGAATTTGAAGTTTAAAAAAAAATCACTTACAATACAACCCCAAATGGCAAATTTTTTTTTTGCTTATTTTAATTTTATTTTTATTCTTTGCCCAAGGGGTACAGGTCTGTGAATCATCAGGCTTACATCTTTCACAGCATTCACCAAAGCACAAACCCTCCCCAATGTACCAAATGGCAAATTTTTAAGTATAAATCTATTTTAAAACTTGTAAGTTCAGTCTTTTTAAAAAGTAAAAGCACTGTTCAAAGAAAACAAAAAAGATCTAAAGAAATGGAGAAATATAACATGTTCACAAATCGGAAGAGACAATATTGCTAAGATATTACTTCTTCTCAAAACAATCTACAAATTCAATGCGATATTAGTCAAAATCTCAGCAGGTTTTTTCGTAGACATTGTCAAGCTGATTCTAGAATACATACAGAAAGGCACAAAAACTAGAATAGTAAAAACACGTTAGAAAAAAAAGTCAAAGGATACACACTACCCCATTTCGAAATATACTATAAGCCTACTACAGGCCAATATCCCTCATAAACATAAATGCAGGAGCTTGGAAACACAGTTGTTCAATGGGTGGGCATATGCCCAGCCATGACTCTGATTCTATGGAAGAAGAAGAGAATGGATTGTGGTGGACACTCAGTCTCCATCACATTCTCCTCTTGGATTATGGATCACTGCCCTTTCTTGGTTCCCCTCTTAATCTTTTCACCTATTTCTTCCTAGTCTCCTTTGCTAACTCCTGCTCCACTATTTAGTCTCTAAATGTTTATTAGGGGTAAATGCCACAGGGGCCAGTCTTTGGATCTCCCCTCTTCTCTAATAATACTCTCTTCCTTGAGTATCTCAAGCCATTCTATGATTTTAAGTAAAAAAAACAACAACAACTAAATTCATTTCTCTAACCTTGTCTCCTTCACTACATTCTAAATTTGTATGTCTGATGGCTATCATGTAGCCAGCTACTTGAGATCTTGGCTTCTCAATCTCATCAAGGAAAAAATTGAATTCTTCATTTTACCCCTAGAAATAGTTTCTCCCACAGTATTTTGTTCTTCCTGATAAATGGGACCATCATCTAGACAGTTGCCTAAGCCAAAAAAAAAAAAAAAAACCTTAGGAGATATCCTTGATTTATAAATGCTTATCCCGTTCACCCCATCCAACTGCTCAGCCATGTCTTGTTGGCATTACCTTTAAAGTGTATCCTGGGGTGCCTGGGTGGCTCAATTGGTTTTGCACTGACTCTTGGTTTTGACTCAGGTCATGATCTCAGGGATCTTCAGAGATGAAGACCCATGTGAAATCAAGCCCCACTCAGTGCAGAGTCTGCTTGAGATTCTCTTCCTCTCCTTCCCCCTCTTGCCCTCCCCCATGTGTGTGCTCTCTCTCTCCAAAATAAATAAATAAATACAATCTTTAAAAAAAAAAACAGAAGAATCTCTTTTAGAAAAGTAAATAAAAAATAAAGTATATCCTGAACCTGTCTGTGGTAAGCTGCACAATGTCCCCCAAAGAGTTCCACATTCTAATCTCTAGAACCTGTGAATATATTACCTTGCATGGAAAAGGAACCTTGCAGTTTTAATTAAATTAAGGATCTTGAGCTGGGAAGGTTATCCTAGATTATCAAGGTAAACCCAGTGTAATCACAAAGGTCCTCAGGAGAGGGAGGCGGAAGGATCAGAGTTAGATCACACAGAGAGGAAAGGCAATGAAGGTGAAAACAGGAGCCAAGGGAGGTCAGGCTATGTGATATGGGGACCTGAGCCAAGGGATGAGGTCAGACAGACTCCAGAAGCTGAAATGTGCGAGAAAATGAATTCTTCGCTAGAATTCCAGAAGGAACATAGACCTGCCAACACCTTGATTGTAACCCAGCAAAACAGATTTCTGACTTCTGCCCTACAGAATTAAAAGATAATAAACTTGTGATGTATTAGCCACAAAGTTGGTGGTGATTTATTGCAGTAGTGATAGGAGACTAATACACCACTCATGTTTCTCCATGTCCACTGCATCTACCTTCATTGAGGGGCAGTTGAGAACAGAGATTCTGGAGCCAGACTGCTTATATTTGAATTCTTGCTCTGCTACTTAACTGCTATGGGCGAGCCTTTCAAGCTTCCCGTGCCTCAGTGATCTCACCTGCACAATGGCCTCACGATAAGGATTCGGAGCGTTGTAATAGTGCTTAGCATATTGTAAACATTTTACAAGTATTTCCTATTATTGCTTCTGGAATTTGCGATCCCAGTATTTACAACCTGAACCACTTCAATACTGTTAGCCGGTTGCCCTGTTTTCCTTCTTGCCCTTATTGGAATCTTATTCACAGAGCAGTAAGATTGATATATTTGTAAAATAAAATCATGAGATTCCCCTGATTATAATTCTCCAAGCCTTCCCATTACACTTAAAATTAAATCCGAACTTTGAACTACGGCCTATAAGGCCTGCTATGACATAACTCATGACTGATACTCAGGCTCATCTCTATCCATTCCTTTTGTTGCTTGTTCCCTTTACAACACTGCCCTTCATGTTGAGCCCCAAATACACCAAATGTGTTTCTGCCTCAGTGCCTTCAAGTGGGTTATTCCTCTGAATGTGTACTAAATACACATTCCCAGGTTTTCACATGACTAACTCATTCTTTTTTTTTTTAAGATTTTGTTTATTTATTTGACACAGAGAGAGAAATTACAAGTAGGCAGAGAGGCAGGCAGAGAGAGAGGAAGAAGCAGGCTCCCTGCTGAGCAGAGAGCCCGATGCAGGGCTCGATCCCAGGACCCTGAGATCATGACCTGAGCTGAAGGCAGAGGCTTTAACCCACTGAGCCACCCGGGCACCCCAATGACTAACTCATTTTTGAAATTAAGTCAAGGACTCCTCCTTGGAAAGACCTTCCCTCATCACTCAAACTAAACTAGCTTTCTCTAATGATGTTTACTTATTTATTTCACGACTCTCATGAAAAAGACTACTGCCACATCCCCAGTGCTCAGAACTACATCTGGCATATTGTAAGGACTCAATAAATATCTGTGAAATGAGTAAAGCGTTGGCTGACATGTGTGTTGAGGTATCATATTGGGGACTCCCACGTACATTACGAATTAGATTAGTCTAGTTGTAAATCTTCTCTCTCAGCAGAAAGGTTCTGCCTCAAGAACGAAGTAATTTTTCCAGCGATGATTATATAAGTCTATTTTCTCTCATCTATTTTGTCTTAACCAGTGTCTCTGAGGATATTTTCTACCAAATTACTGAAAGGGGGACTTGAGCGCTGCATGAGAGGTCGAACTATGTTTAACGACCAAGATCCATACCTTCTCACTCCTAACTCAGTCACTTTTCTATCTTCAGGTGTTTGGCGAAGAGGGAAAGACCGTGTGGTCTGACACGTGCATGAGGCAAGCACCGCCTAACTGCCCAGCACTTCAGAGACTGATGAAAGTCCCGAGGATTTGTCTTCTCGGAAAATGCAAGGAGAGCTGAGGTCCAAGAGCGAACGGAGGGTGGATCTCCCACGGTCTGCGGACTAATTCCATGACAGCCCCACGTCCTGTTGACCCATGGAGTGTGGACATCGGTTCGGACACCGCTGCATCTGTTCTGCCATGTTCTTCTGTCCCCCCCCCCTTTCCTTCTCAGCGTGAGCTTTGCGCCAAAAAGAAACAAAGCCTTCCTCCGTCGCCTTCCCTCTAATCTTTCCAGCATCTTCCCTTAAAATGCAAGACACCTAGGAGGCCTAACGTGTATTTAATATTGATGAGGTTTTCTGAGGCTTTCATTGTGGATCTTCTTGGCTACTTTGGTGTTGGTGACCAATCTGCGGTCATTGTCAAAATGTGACAAATGGCGACACCGGCGTTCAGGGTGACTGGGTGAGAACAGACCCTTGGAGGGTGATTCACTCTTTTCCTCTCTAACGACAACAAAATGAAATCCTGGGGTGGCCTTGTTCGCCTTGCAAGTGCCTACCTGGCATTTCAACTGACAGCCAGAGAGCGCCTGCGATCACTCAGAAGAAGAGATGGTATCTCCCATCATCGGAGAGAACAGAGACTCCAGTTACTTCATCACTCTCGCCCGAGGGTCTGGAGTTAATTGTGTTTCTTTATACCCCATCTAATTTTACAAAATCATACTTCTCCGTGGCAGTTTACTAATTTACCACCTCATCTGAGATAAGACTTTGCCAACAGTAATAACATTTAGAAAATGCTGTCAGACCCGCTGGGGATGTTTTGCCCCCACGCCGCTGCCCACGCATGCGTGCACGCATGCGCATACCTCTACTGCGCCACCAGACCTTAAAGCAGGGAGCTCTGGACTCTGAGGGCTCGAGCATCTCAGAGTGGAGGATCTGGTGCCTCGGAAGTTCGCCTTGAGGATAAAATCAAGCACGACTGAATTTATTCAGAGACCTCCTTGGCTATCTGCTTCACTGTCTATCCAAAGAGTAAACAGAGTAGAAAGAAATAAGTCATCTGCTTTTCAGAAAAAAATAAAAATAAATAAATTCTGTATAGTTACCTGATACACATTGACTGCGTGCTTACTATTAAAACCATTGTATGGCTTACGTTTCCTCAAATATGAGGGGAAGGGAGAAAAGCAGGGAAGTAGCAAAATTTGGAATGAGCGTGCATATATCAAGCCTGAAGTTTCTAAATGTGAAAGTCGGTATTATGGGACTTGGGGAATAGAAGAGAGGGGTTGATACTTATTTCCATTGCAGAGTCAATTTTATCAAGTCCTACTCTATTCTAAGAATGAGTAAGCAGGCTCAGTATACAAATGCCTCCTAAACCGCATCACTGGAGTCTGGCATGCATAGAGACTCAGAGGAGGACTTCAAGCAAAGTCTCTGTGTTCATACCAGTCTAGATTCTCCGGGCCATCAAGCAGTACATCTCTGATCTTTAAGCATGATGTGTTATGTATGTGTGAGTTGTGTGTACACATGTATGAGTGTGTTCTTATGTGAGTGTGTAAATGTGGGGTGCCGTACAAAGCAAAGCAAAATAGTGCTTGTTTCCCTTTTGGCTCGGATTCCACTTGTAGATATAATTATTTGTTTAACATAGTCACACCATATTATGTTACCTCCTATGATTTATTAGCAAAGCATGTTCTGTAAGCTTCACTTTCCCAAGCAATGATCATTTCTTGACATGTTTCATTACTGGGAAATGACAAAGACATTTTTTATATTCTCAGACAATAAAATATTGCCTTGCTCAAATACCTTCATGGCATATTAAACAAAATGAATGCTGTTCCTTTTCCTGTGTTTATCATATCATATTAAAAGTGAAGACGTAGCCCTTATGTTTTCTTTCCTGATAGAGGAGACATTGGAAAGAATGAGTTTCGTTTACCTTTCATCCAACTGGCTTTACTTAGCTATGTCCAAAGCCTCCAATGGCACCATTAGAATACCATTTTAATCATCCAGCTTCTCAAAGGCCATTTTTAATGTACTTCTCTTTCAAGTCATCATGAAGAATATCCAAATTTTCTTCTGTAAATTTGCTCTTGGTAGCAATTCCCGATTCAGTGAATTTGTAGGCAGTGATGGAAATGGCAAAGACTGGGACATGATCCAAGACAAGGATCGAAGAAGTAATCTCCTTAGAAACTGGTTGTGGACCAACCTTATAAACATGTCGCAAATATCTACCAGCCCATATACTGGATTATTCTGTATGCACACAAAGACCATATAAAATATGCATTGTTGGGGCCCCTGGGTGGCTCAGTTGGTTAAAGCCTCTGCCTTCGGCTCAGGTCATGATCTCAGGGTCCTGGGATCAAGCCCCGCATCGGGCTCCCTGCTTCTTCCTCTCTCTCTGCCTGCCTCTCTGCCTACTTGTGATCTCTCTCTCTGTGTCAAATAAATAAATAGAATCATTTTTTAAAAATATGCAGTTTACCACTGAAATATCAAAAAGTGTTATCTAATTTGAGTAAGAGATAATGTATTCACGAAGTGGTATACTCACACCCACATCTACATAAATATATGCATTCATTATAGAAAGGTTTTTTAAATATTACCGAATTTTGTGTAAATCAAATTCATCAGAGAGAACAATAAATTTTCCTTCTGAGTTTCATCAATTGCATAGTATATAAAGGGGGATTTCCGGGGCTACCTTCCAGGTTAAGTTGAATCACTTGTAGCGTTAAAGTTTTTTCATCTGTGACTTGCAGAATCAGTATTAAACTAAGGGGAACTTCGGTAAACATCAATAATTTTAGCCGAGGAGCTATGTGTACTTTTTGACAAGGAGTATGCATACTTTTCGACATGACAGTAGAAAAATAGCCTACACGGTCTATAACAACCTCAAGCTTAAGTTCAGATGACAGGTTCTGCACTTGTCTTTGTTACTACTTTGAACTTAGGCCAGTCGATTAATTATTCTATACATTGGTTCTCCAATACACAAGGGAGAATGTGGTTGCTCTATCTGAAAGTGGTTGGGAGAATAAGATGAAATTATATGATCAGGGCCAGATTTTGGGGTGCGACCAATGCAGTTACACAGGCTTTGCTCTCTAAAAGGCCATGCACTCGGCTGCTCCAGACTTGAAATTCTTAATAATTTCATCTTTGAACTTGGGCTTTGTAAGTGTGGTCTAATGGGGCTAGGAAGCATGAGCAGGGCAGACACACCAAGTGTCAACACACACAGGTGCAGGCTTGGACACCCTGGTACAGTGGGCAATGAGCAGGGCCATCAATAGTGACCGCAGAGGCCATGGTCCGGGAAGAGAGTACACACTCTTTCCATAGGGAAGCCACCAAGCCCAGGGACAAAAGGTTGGCCTTCCCATCCATCTCCAAACCCACTCCTATAGCATCTGTCAAAATTAACTCTCCATTGAATGCACACAAAAACTGGCACTATCAGAAGCCATCAGTTTTGTCAGTAAATTAATATGAAATGAAACTGTACATAAGGACATTGTAATAAAACATAATGGAATTATTATCCTCTGACTCTGAAAACATCTGCAATGTTTCAAAGCAAATCTCCAGAAATTCAGATATAGAAATTAAAGATTGTCATGTTAAACAGAAAAGAACATTATTCTGCCATGAAGCTTCAGATAAACCAATGATCAAACAGGAAGACAATTTTAAAATTAAATTTTCCTTGTGATTGAATATACGGTGATAGAATGCGTAAACAAGTGTTCTTCGTTGTATATAAGTCATGAAACCACTTTGATTTCTCAGTATGACCTTCACAGCTTCCAGGAGATGTTGGCAAGAACAGTAAAATGCCCTCATGAAAGTTTATACCTAAAATTAAACTTGAAACTACACAAAACTGATTCATAGAAAGAGTTAAATAATTCTAGAAAAATTTCTGCAAGGATCAGTGACTTTAGATGTACAAAATTTATTTATTTGTTTGCTTTAAGATGCTTTTTATTCATTTGACAGAGAGAGAGCACAAGCAAGGGGAGTGGCAGGCAGAGGCAGAGGGAGAAGCAGGCTCCCCGCAGAGCAGGGAGCCCGACGACATGGAGCCCCACCCCAGATCCTGGGATCATGACCTGAGCTGAAGGCAGAAGCTTACCCATTGAGCCACCCAGGCACCTCTAGATGTTCTAAAAATTATATTTCAAAATAGTGTGGCAGAGATTTGTCCCAGTGTCACAGTCTATAAAATATAATTAACAGTTGCATCAACAGAAAGAGCCTTCTTAAAACTGAATATTATCAAGGATTATTTGCAATCTCACCTTTGCCAAAAGAATTGATACTTCTTTCAATTATATGAATTGAAAACGAAATATCTACAAGTATAAATTTTGATGACCTAATGAATTTGCTGGAAACTGAGTTGGAAAAGTTTTATGATCAATCAAGACATCACATTAATAAAGTAGTTTTTTATTTAAAATTATGACAGCAGTATATTATTGGAGTTCATAAGTTTATATTGTTACCTATTATCATTATTATCCCTATTATGTTTCATAAGTAACAAAGCATTTTTAAAGAAAAAGCTTTTTATTTCAGGACCGTTTATGACACTTCTTTTTTCTGCTTGTTGAACAAGGAGTCCTGCATTTTCATTTTGCACTGGATCTTGCACATTATGTAGCCAACCTTGGATATAATATAGTTCAGACTTTGGCCGCAAATTTGCTGAGTACTATTTAACCAAAGTGGGGCTCATTTTTCTTTAAGCATTTTAAGCATATTCATTTGATGTTGTTTACCCAAGTCTGTCCCGTGAATATGTGTTTCTTTGTGTTATATAAACTCTGCTTACTAAACTCTGTGTTAGTGTTCAGCCTGTGTGTACCTCTGACGAGCCTATGCATCAGGGTTGGAATCTGCCCCTTCACTGGGAATTTACAGTTTCTCACTCAGACACCCCAAGATGGTGATGGGCCATCATGTCAATACCTTAGCTTGGGGTTTTGCACACTGGGCAGGTAATATATAATTGGACCTAAACCCACATGAGGGCAGATCTGTGTTATATAGCCTCGGGAAATTTGCTTTTCTGCCCAGAGCCCAGACAGGAAAAACACACTTCCTTATCGTTTCCTTTTCATGAGATTTTTTCCATAATCCACACTGTCACAGAGGAGCAGGCCTTCAAGCATCCCAACTGCTCCTTACCCCTGCTTGAGGCCTTGTCCTGGGTTCTCTCCCCTACCCACACTACGTGTTCGAAACCAGCATTTGGGTTAAGAAGTGTCCAGCAAACTCCATCAGCGACAGCCTCGGTGTCCCTTCCCCAAAGGGTTCCAGCCTTCCACTTAAATTTAGTCCCTGGTAATTGCAGCCACTCTGTGCTTTGGAGATAATGTTGGTAGTGTTTCATGTGCCTTTTTCAAGTGTTTTATAGACGATTCTTCTGACACAAGGCCAGAAGAGGAAATTGGATATCTGTTTTCCATTGTGTAAAATGAAGATGTTGAATTAGATGAACCCTAAATTACAACTCACACCTTTGGTCTTCAAGAGCTTGTTGAATATCTCCTATGTGCTGGACATACAGTGCAAGGTACTAAGGATATAGAGATGGATGAGACATGGCTCCTGCCCCCCAAAAGTACATGGTCTGGTTGGGAATATAGAGTCCTAAACATAACTAAAATAAAGTGGGGCAATCCAATTATGGGGTTAGACACAGGGTAGAAATAGGCGTGGGTCAGAGAAAGCTTCCAGTAGGAATGTAATGGTAAGCTAAGTGTAGGAGGATGGGTAGAAGTTATGCTGGTGTCTGTGGGTGGACGGGAGGTTTTGGAGGGGGGGGCAGGGCAGGTGTTGTCGCTGCTGGAGTGGAGAGTGTGAGTCCAAGCAAAGTGGGGAGCACAGCAGAAGGACAGAGGTGAAAACCACCACAGGGGAACCAAGAACTGACGGAGCCCATGAAACAGGCTTGTTCTAACCATCTTTTATAAAAGATACATGTTAGATCTATGAAAACAGGGACCACAATTGTCCAAGAGTTTCCCCTGACTCAAATACACCTCCTTAACGAACCTAAGGAGATTTATTTTTACATAAGATTTTATTTTTTTAATTTAATTACTTTTTTGATTTTTATATAAACTAAAACTAGACCCTGGAATAACGCGAGCTTGGAACAGCTCAAGCATGAAAGTGTATAGCAAATTACAGATCACTTGCAGATATAAGAACGATGTGGTTCTGGTGGAAATTAATCAAATCTCTTCTCTGGGGTATTAGTGAGCCCCTTAGCCAGGCTGTCAAGAAAATTCATTTTGTCTGCCCTCTTTTCCTTTTTTTCTGTTGCACACTACTATCTCCAGTCCAAATTGTATGTGGCCACAACTCTCTTTGAACCAAGCTGGTCTGACTGCTTTCCTCCTAAGGGTGTTTCGTCCTCAATTCTCTCTACAACTATTCCAGGTTTCCATCCTAAAATCCAGGGTTTTAGCTTTAACTGCCCTAAGATTTGTAACTGAACAATTACTGCTTTTCAATTGTTATTCCTGTTCCTAAGTTTTGAATTGCATAATTCAATACAATGTTGAATCTGTCAGAGATGGTGTCCTTTTCAAATCTGAAGGGATTTTGTCCTATGATCCTAAGTAGAAAACTCTCAGTAATCCAATAGGTATCTCAGTGACTTCAGTGAAAAGAGAACACTTTCTGAGCTGAGTACTCTCACCCATTACTCAAATGTCTTTCCTTTTAAATATTTCCTCCCCCACCCCCATCACACTATAGATTTTCCGTTAAAGGACTTACCTATCCTTAGAGCTGCATTGCCTTGAGATTGTTCTGTTTAGCTGCTTGGGGGCCACAAATTCACTTTGAAATGGTTAGCAGTGGTATGTATAAATGCAAAACACTATTATTATATGGAAATTACTACTTACTTTGTATAATTCTTTGCTTTCCCTCTGGAAAAAAAAAACCCCACATACTTATATTAAAGTGTAATGTGCACGTTTTTCTTCCTGTAGATTTCTACAAATAGTTGTATGATGCTCAAGTCATTAGGGCTCATTACAACCCAACTGAGATTTCGACAACTTTTGATCTTCTAGTGATGTGAAGACCACATTCCTTTGTGTTTAATGATTGCATGAGCTAATGTGCCAGAGAATATGAGATTGTCAGCTTTGAGAGTTTTTTCTTAATGTCTGTAAAAGGGACTGTTATGATGCTTGTAACTTAAAATACTTCGGCATGGGCAGTAGGATATTATAAATATGCCATTTAATTTAAGCTTGAGCTGTAAGGACAGTGTCTTCCTCAGACTGCAAATCTGCACTTCAGGGGAAACCAATTAGTATTATGTCAGAAAGGCTACTATAAGCACTTCTATTATCTATGTCTTGATCAACTCCTGAGACTTTGATTATGAACTTAATGCATACCAGATTCTCACAATCAATATTTAGAATGGCAAATGTTATAATTGGTAAATTAATAGCAAAATTTAAATGGACTGGAGATACATAGATTCATTGAAATACTTTATTAAATTAAAGATATTTAGGCTGTATAAATTGAAAGTTGGAGGAAATATTTTGAATTCATTCACTGGCTGGTGAACAGTGTATAACAATCTCACCAGGCCCCAAAACTGAGCCCTTAATTAATGAGGAAGCCAGAAAAGAAGTTCCAGTTGGTTCAAAGGAGACCTCAAAGACCAGACAAATACAGAAGCCTGTCTGTAGGTAATGTTGAAATGGATTTTCTTAACAGGTTTGAAACTGGCTTCTTCTACTGAAGGAAAGTCCACTGAACCTCCTCTAGGCAAAAATTATTTGCATGCATGTAGAGAAGAATGAGTTGCATTACCATTGGTTTTCTACAGGTTGACTTACATCTACAGAATTGTAAAATAGCTCAAAGACAATAAAGGCAGTAACCCCCTACCGATAGGGTATGCTCTAAACAACGTGCAGTTTTCTACTAAAAGAATCTAGTAATCTTTTGGTCCATGTAAAAGTCGTTCACATTTTTCCTTGCAATACACCTATCTCCAGTCACTGCTTTCAGAAGCATTTCTGGTTATTGCCAAAAAGGTCAAAGAAGTCCGCTTCAAAAAGGCTGTCTATTTTCCCTTGAGCTAAATTTTCTTGCAAGATGTTGGCCGGAGAAACTACTAGAGAGAACTGGACCACACTGAGCTTACAGGACGGATTGTGTTGTACTTGCCTGCTCATAAAAATGTGTTTAAAGCTGTCTACATCTATCGTGAAATTCATCAGAAGCTTTCTTTCATTATAACCTTGTAGCAAGGATGTAGGGGAATAGTCATCCTTATCAACCTCAAACATTCTGAGTTATTACCTTTATCTACCAAAAATAACCTGGGAGTTATGTATGCATATCTAAGTTAACTTAAATTTCTGGCAATAGCCAGAAATTGGTATCAGTATTAGCCTTGTTCTTTCCTTTGAGAGAGGGCTACAGATTCTGTTTACTGAAAGTCAAAATTCATTTCTGTAAAAGATTTTGACTGGCCTGTAATGGATTTGAGCATCGTGAGGGCCCAATCTGGCCATTGACACTTGGTCCCTAGTACTGGGGCATGGACAGGACCCACACAACTTAAAGGGAGAGGAACCTAAAAACACAATTTTTATTCTTTACTCCTTTCTACCATGCTCCCACCCAGTCCCAGGTCTACAACCTTATCACCCCCTTATCCAGCGTCCCAATGGGAGGGCAGTGGGAAGACTTGGAAGGCAGTGTGGATCTTCAGTCCCAGGATCTCCAAGTCAATATTTTGTGCTCTTTTTTAGTAAGACAGTATCACTGGACCATAAGATACTTTGGCAGTAACTACATCAAAATGTAAACACATAAGACTGGTGAGTAAGCTACGTTTGCTGGGCTTCTCCAGCTTGGTTACAGAAGAATTAGAATTTCCATACACCTCCAAATGAACTCTCAGAAGCAGGCTCCAGTGAAAAGGAGGTAAAACAAAGACTATGACATATGGTTTTATCTTTTCAGTAATGACATTTTCAAGCGTAATCCTATACACTTTTTCCCCTTAAATAAAGTCTTGTTTAAAACCAAATGTTTCTCTGTTAACACAGAGTAGGCAAATGAGAGTCCGCACACGGATATTGAGATATTCAGTGGTTTCATGGTTTTGAATAGTTTGAATTAACATGCTGTACTTGTGGCCTCCTGGAGAATAAGGCTGTGCAAAGGGAAAAGTGGTTAAGGACTAGGCTTGTGTCTTCCACATGGACAAGCTCTTTCAGGCCACACTCAATTGCAGAATCAGCATTTTTTTTTCCAGCGAGGACAGAGCAGTTGCGCGCTCTAACACATCCCACGTGCCCACATCAGAATGGCATATTCCTTGACCTGAGAAGGAAACCTACCTTCAGATTCTGCTTTTAAGTAAAAAGCTTCCAGAGAGCTCTTTATATCTCTAAAGTCACTCCAAAGGGAAAACAGATTTTTTTAGAAATTTGAATACAGCTGATAGGATCTTTACTAATGATCACATTCCAAATATGTTTTTGGCGATTCTGGTGACAAAATGAGGTTACCACACCTTTCCAAATACCTAAATATTCTGTTCACCTGTCAGGAAACATGTTACTCCTTTAGGGGGGGAAAAATCACCTTTGCTAAGGTAACTTTATAGGAAATCAGATAGCAATGGGGCAGGAGTCCTGCAGCAGACCCGAGCTTCAGAGAACAGTAGAAAGCCAGATGACATCTAGAGTCAAAGGAGTGTGACAGGCACCGAGGTCTTGTTCACTTGACCTCTGTTCAACCTTCCTTCTTGCCTGTTCTGCAGTAAAATCTATATTCTCCAGGCTCATTAGCAAGGAAGGTTATGGATAGAGATTAGGTTCGACATTTAGATGCATGTATTTGCCTAAGTTTTAGAGGAGGAGATTATTTTCCTGCAGATGTTTCTGCTGGCAAACCAGGTCAGAGACGTGACAATGAAGAGGCCATTTTGCTGGCCTCTGCACATGTCCAGTGTTGGGTACGAAGTCTCATGGGTGTCAAAAGGCAGTTATTGTGGCAGCAGCAGGACCCATCGTGATGTAGTGGCAGCCTCTGTATGCCTGGGCCATCACCATGAATGGTCTCATGCTGGGTCCTTGACCTGCTGGTCCATCAGTCCTTCCACAACTTTCTGTCTAAAAGATCCAGAGTGTTTCAGCTTCCTGGGCTCCACTTCAACTAATATGGACAAGCTCTGTGGTCATTAGGAAAAGATCAACCTTAGGCTAAGAGCCAAAGTTTCAAAATGTGTAAGTTTTACAGTTTGAAAGGAATTGATACTCAGTCCAACCCTCCTCATTTTCAAGGTGGAAAAGTAAGAGGTTATAGGATTTGAGATTAAATGAAATGAGGCAGCATGATATACAAGACAAAACAGAGGCAATGAAGAAGGCATATCTGAGTTTGAATCTCAGAGCTCCCACCCATTAACGTGTGACCTTACCTTCCCTGAGCCTTAGTGTTCTTATCTGTAAAATGAAGAGTACTCAGGTTAGAACATGATGGGTGCTCACTAACTTGTAGGTTCTCCCCCTTGTTTTGTTTCTTTATTCTAGGTCACATGATGTGGCAGTGTTTGTCGAGAACCCAAGTGTCATTGTCACTAAAAATACTTATTAAGACAGGTGAGACACAAGTTTATGTCCAAGTACACTTTTGGTCTATGGACAACAAAGAACAGTGAAAATCTGGAAGGCAACACTGAGACCAGGAAAGCTCTCCAGTTGAAAAGAACAGTCGAGGAGAAGGACCAAAACAGAAATTGGGACCTGGAAATGTTGCCTCTGTTGAAGCACAATAAATGGAACAAATGGAACAAAAGACTCTACTAGCAAAGGTCTATATTAGGCAGCCCAGAAGGCCATAACAAAACATCACCGCCTGGAGTAGCTTAAACAACAGAAGTTTATTTTCTTACAGTGCTGTGGCTAGAAGTTCCTGATTAATGTAGAGACCAATTTGAGTCATTTTGAGAGCTCTCTTCCTATTTCATAGATAGCTACCTTCTCACTGGGTCCTCACATGGCCTTTCTTTTGTGAATGTGCCTACAGAGAGAGAAAGCTCTGATGTCTCATCTTCTTATAAGGACACCAGATTAGGGTCCCACCATGCGACCTCATGTAACTCAGTTACCTCCATAAAATTCCTGTCTCCAAACACATTCACATACGAATTTGGGAGGACACAATTCAATTTGTAACAAGATCCAAATGACCTGATAGCAAAAACCAAGGTGGTCAAGTAGAAACAATTCATGAAGGGAGTTGGTGGCTCATGGTCTTGACAGAAAACTGAGCTGGATCCCACGGCTGGTGCTGGGAATTTCAGCCTGCTCTGCCTTCCAGAGAAAAGACCTGAATTTCACAGGTAGGGGGTGAATTGCAGACACACTTGCCAGGGTTAGAATAACATGGGCAAAGAGCAAGTCAGATCAGACACGAGCCTCCTTGGAAGTTCTACTCACTCAGGCTAGGACAGGATCTGCCCATATGCATATATTGTATCCAACAGAGCCTTCCCAGCAACCTCTTCAGCCATTCCCAAGGTTCTAAACATCGAACTTGAGAAGTTATCAAAGCGAGAGCATAAGTTCTAGTCTCACTTGGTTGTTTTGTGTTGTGCTACACTGATATGTAGGTAACTGTCATGGCCCTGAAGCCAGGGCTCACATAGTTCGAGAGACTCTCATTCCACGCCCTGAGGAGGTCCCAGTGCATCCATAAGATTTTTCCAGATTGCCAGGAACTTCAGTTCACTTAGTCATCTCTTCCTCCAGGCATTCTGTGGTGCCTCTCTTTTTTACAGTATTGGAAAGACACAGAGACTAAGCTTTTTTCTCCATTTCCACAAAAACTTCCATAAGAATAGTGAACTCAGGGGTGCCTGGGTGGCGCAGTTGGTTAACCGTGTGCCTTTGGCTCAGGTCCTGATCCCTGGGTCCTGGGATCTAGCCCTGCTTTGGGCTCCCTGTTCAGTGGGGAGCCTGCTTCTCCCACTTCCTCTGCCCCTCCTCACACCTGTGCACTCTCTCTCTCTCTCTCAAATAAATAAAATCTTTAAAAGAAGAAGAACTAGAAGAAGAGGGAGAAGAAGAAGAAAGAGGAGGATGGGGAGGAGAAGGAGAAGAAGAAGAAGGAGAAGGAGATCGAGCTCTGCTGAAGATTTGGGGCTCACAGGGAAAGGCGTCAGAAAGAGTCACATGACCTCTCGCCACCTCTCCAACTCACCTCTCCCTCTGCCTCTGCCTACCACTCTGCCTGCTTGTGCTCTCTCTCTCTCTCTGACAAATAAATAAAATCTTTTTTAAAAAGTATGATGTTATAATTAAATAGAAATTTGAAAATATTAAAAGCTTACTGCATGCACACACACACACACACACACACACACACACTGAAGGGGTCTAACCTTCGTCTTCTGAATTTTCACATTCAGAAGGCACAAAGTATGCCCTCAGGGACCCTGTTTATTGCCATCTGCTCCTGCAAAATCTATTTCTACAAACAAGTATTGCAATCCTTGCAATACTGTGCCCCAGGCTCCTAATTTCAGACCACAGCTGAAGTTAAGCACTTAGGAAATTTTCGTTGTCTTTTAAAGCCAATAAGAGAACCACTCCAGATTTTTCTTTCTCACTAGGTTCTTGGGATGACTCTGAAGAGAGTACATGTGATTTTTGGAAACTGTAATTTTTCCCAGCCCCTAGAGATGGGGAGGAAGAGTCAACTGGGTGCCAGAAAAGTGAGCTGAAACAAATTATGTAGTGGGCTTAATAGAAAACCCACCATGTGATGAAATATTCTCTCTCCCTTTTTTAATTTATGAAAAGCACTTACTTGCATGTTCCACACCCCTCTCCCATGGGGCTTCCTGGTCCATTCAACTGCATCACTTAAGAATTAATTTTTTTCTCCACAGCCAAGGCTATTAGGACAGCGAGATGAAGAGCGGCATCTCTGTTGCTTTGGTTCAGAGGGAGTTCCCTCAGGATTTTTCTTCCTCCCTTATTCCAGTGTGATTCTAAGGAATACCCATCCACCCCAATTCTGATCGTATCCATTTACCTAGACTTAGAGATTCGGAGCAATAGCTAAATGAAGCCACCAACTCAAAGATGAAATTGTTTAAGGAACCCTCCCCAGGCTCTGCTCCTAAATAGAACAGTATCTTATCTCACAGCCCAGGTAAAATTTTAAATAATGTGGGAAAACCAACTTCCAGTGCGATCTTAACTGACTCTCTCTCTGGATCTCAGTTTGTCCACATAGAAGAAAATACTTAAATAAGAGAGGGAAAGGCAATATGAACTAGGATGCTTTTGGAGCATTAAATACAATGGTGAAAAATCAGAGATCATTCAACCTCCAGAATGCAAACCTCATAATAGCATTTTACTGGATTTCATTAATCATAAAAACAACCAGAATTTGTATAGTATATTGGCTTATAAGGCATTGGCAAGGGCATTGCCTCATTTGTAAGCAGCCTACCAAAAAACAGACCAGCTTACAGTTTTTATTTGTTACTATTTTGCAGATGAGGAAACTAAGACTGAAACAGGTTATGTGGTCCATATCAAGTTACACAGACACAGGCCAGAGCATCTGCTCAGAACCCCCTGGGGGAGACTGGGATGGTCCTGGAGTTTGGACTCAGGCAGGTGTGGTCTTGAACAGTAGCTCCACTAACCTTCTACTACTGCATCTTTTGAAAGTTCTTCCTTTGGATAGGCTTCAGTTCTCGCATCCGCAGGAACAGGCTGGTGGGTGTGTGATGGAACAGGAGGAAGGAGGACGCCGTCGAACGCAGTGCCTGTCAGGTAGCTGATAGAATCAGTCCTATTTCCCTCTTTCTTCTCTTTTAACTGTTAATTCCATAGCCTTTCTACTGACGACACCACGCCGCCCTACCATCACTGAAACTAGTTACAGGTAATTCTACCTCCTCCTTACCTGCTAGTCCAGAGCAGTGATTCTCAATGGGCCGCCAACTTCATTACTGCCCCCTGGCCTAGGGCCACCCACACCCAGCCGAGAGGAAAAGCAGCTCTTGCCCCTGGCACCAGGATCCTTCCTTCTCTTCCTCCCACTGAAGGCTGAATTCCCGTTTGCCTCTTGAAAGCTATGGCACTTGTTGACTTTAGTTGGGCTCCCTGTGTCCGAAAACAATGTGACTATTTTTGTGTTTTCACGTGTTCAGAGCTTTCTGAGTAATCTGGGTTAAAGGATGAGTGAGTGGCAAGCAAGAGTGGGACGTTAAAGATAATAAATCACCCGGGAGGGATTAGCAGATTTATCTCTCCTAGAGCCATTTGTTCACATTCCAAAGGGTTGTAACACCTTCCAGGGGCTCCTCAGAGATGTGTTTACATAACAGAGCAAAGGTTTCTCTCCTTCTCTTGGGAAGAGAGGAAAGACAGCTGGGCAACTAACTTGTCCTTTATCAGTTATTCCGGGGCTCCTCTCCTGTGCTGTAGGTACCCTCTCTGCTTCGGATCTGTAGGCACTGGTTGCCTTTATCATGTCACCCTTGGGGGGAAATGGGGCACGGGGACCTGGTGCCAACATATTCTCCAAGTAAATAAATCCGTCTGCCTCTGATCCAGAAACCTCAGAATAGAAGGATAAAATAAATAAATATAAATATAAAAGGTTATCTCCTTGACTTGATTTCTTCTCCATAAAAGCCTGAAATACATTTCAGGCTCCTTCCCATTTGGCTGAACCTGGGTCATTATCATCTCCAGAGTCACCTCAAATGAATGCAAAGAAAAACATAATTTGATATCAGTTCCAACGCTGATCAGATAGAATTAAATGAAAAAGAGAAATATAAGCATGTCTATCTTGGGACTCAGATTTACGACCCTAAATACAACCCAAACTTCACTTAGGGCGATGGGGAAAATTCATAAGTCGGGAGAGATTAAAGGGTGAGAGAGACCCACCAAATTCACCGGTTACCATTAAATATAATATCAGAACATAGCACTTTACTATTTCAACTAAGTGAAAGAAATGCAAAGTAATCTCTCAGATCATCCGTGTATTCTTTGACCGGAGGAAAGGAGCTTCCAACAAAACCACGGGTCCCGTGACAGAGGATTTTGAGAGAGCAAGAGAATGGTGCTGCATTTGGTCTGTCCGGACATTGAGAGCAAAAACATCTCCTCAATCCAGTCGCAACCAGAATTCTCAGGGTTTGGCAGCCTTTTCCTGCAGGGCTGCTTCCTAGTGACCTTTGTGAGCCAAATCTATCTTCATTCAGAAGCCCACCGGAAGTCAGTTTTAGTCGGCTTTGGTCAGAGACTTTTTTTTTTTTTAAAGATTTTATTTATTTATTTGACACACAGAGAGAGATTACAAGTAGGCAGAGAGGCAGGGAGAGGAGGAAGCAGGCTCCCTGCTGAGCAGAGAGCCCGATGCGGGCCTCGATCCCAGGACGCTGAGATCATGACCTGAGCCGGAAGCAGAGGCTTTAACCCACTGAGCGGCCCAGGCGCCCTGGTCAGAGACTTTTGCGATGTTCACAAAGTGTCCTGGATCCAGGCCGCCACAAGATTGGCGGAGTGGATCTAAATGAGCCACATCACCAAACACAGCAGTGAGTGCAACTTGAGTCAGCCAGTGACTGATCCCTGGCTCTGTATTCATGTTCGCAACACGGCTTTGCCCTCAGACTAGATTTCCGGTGCCGTCAGGGCGATATTTGCTTGGCTGTCCCACTGTACAAAGCCTAGGGAGATCCTGCTCCGTAGCTGTGTAACTACTTTCCAGAACCAAAGCACAGCCTGCTGCCTTGCTGGTCTCCTTGCAATCCACTCTGTCTGGTCCCACTTCCTGCTAAATCCAGTCAGTTCCGTAACTAACAAAAGTGAAAATGTGGAAAAGCTGGTTTCTCTTATCATCTCAAAGGTGGATTTATTCTATGACTTTGGACAAGTCATTCAACCATTTCGATCTCTGTTCTTTTCAAAGATAAGTAGCCTGCATGGATTGTCAGCACATAGCTATCGATGTTTCCACAGATAGCATTCAGTAAATTATGAAAACCCTCTGGAAGGGTTAGTTTATACAAAGCAGGCAAATTCCAACCGTAGAGAGGTTAATCCCTTCATAAAATAGCATAAAAACACCGAGACACTAAGTTTCAAGAGGATGGAATCTGACTCTAGCTGCATTGTTCTACCTTAAACCTCAGCCAGTGTAATGAGCCAAAAAGAAAAAAAAGAAAAGAAAGAAAAAGCCCCAAAATCTTAATAATTAAATTCATTTGGGATAATACAGTGGCAAAACCAGCTTCCTGAATGGTGGAAATTATATCTGTCTCTAACGGCTCTTCTGTTTGTCTGATGACTTGAAAAACTACCAGGGCAAAACCATTTCACGGCATAACTGACCAGCGTGCCAATATATCATGTTCGCTATTTTTCATCTTCTAAGGAATAGCACAAAAGATCAGTGTCCTGCCATTTTGAAACATTAACAGGACTGCAGATATCAATAAATCTAATTTACTGGAAGAAGCTTTTAGATGCTGGGGATAATTATTTTTGCCCATGCAGTTGAGAAGTTTGGTGACAGCGAGAAGATGGGCTGATTTTTCTATCTTATCTGATTTTGTTCATAGTTGTAGAGTTGGCTTCCTCTAGGGGTCCAGCATCCTGAAAAATGGACCTCTTTGCTTGGGGGCTGTTAAATCACAGAAGCCTGTGGGTTCTACCCAGCTCACTTAGAAGGAATATTTAAGCAGTCTACTCTATGCTGGGTAAGAAATTATAAAGAACAGCTTGCAACCCAAACTGGTTACAGGCATGGTCTCTGCCCTATAATACACATATCTAGCTTCAGTGATTAAACCAGCTTTGCTTTTAAAGTAGACAGCACCAAGGTAATCCCATTTGCTTGTATCAATCCAGGAAGAGTGTGTTGTGTTTGAGCACAGCACAAGACTCTTTTATTTGCTGTTTTATAAGTCTAACATTCCCTTCCCACCCAGAATGGCCAGTTAATATACCAGGGCTAAATGTTTGGAGAATTACTCTACCATATGGAAGCAGCAAATGAAGAACATAAAAAGCAGAAAGATCTATGCCCTGGTGGATAGTGGTCTCAAATTCACTCATTATTCATATGAATGTAAGAAACACAGGGAACAGGAGAAGGTCAGTGGGGTCCATGGAGGCCATTCCTTTCCAATATTGCTCTTTTTTTTCTTGGGCAGCATCTAATTGCTTCTGTGCTGCATACAGTCAGGCCTGGAATTCTGTTCCAAATATTTGTTATTCTAAAAAAAAAAAAAAAAGAAGAAGAAGAAGGAAAAAAAAAAAGGTTCCTGGTGTCTGTTCTGTATTTAGGTTGTAGAGTCTCCAGTTGCTGTCAGACGAGGTCCTGGGCAGGGGTGGCCTTCAGGGGAGCCTCATGCTGCTTCCTAGGAGGTTCCATCCCTCTTGGAAAAAGAAAAAGCTACTTTAACCCCAAGGTTTGTTTATCATTCTCCATAGGAGGTGTGCTACTAGAAAATGTTGGGGAGTAGGGGGTGGTCAAGGGAGGCAGACATTTTTCAAAAAGAAAGCATGCTTCCTGGGTTTCAGGAAAATGGAAGGGTGTAAAATGGCCTAGGCATTGCCTCCTTCCTGGTTATTGAAACCCCTCCTCCTTCCTTGCTTCTTTCTTTTCTTCCCTCCCTTCTTCCTCCCTCCCTTCCTTCCTTCTTACTTTTTTTTTTTTTATATCCAGAGCCCACTCCGATAAAGATACTTTATCTGGGAAGTCATTATTTTACACTGGCCTTCCTTGCTCTGGGAAAATCTCCTGTGTCTTCAAAATAGCTATTGACCCTCGCTTGCCTATACCTTCAGAGGTCTGGGACGCTAACCCCCATCAGCACCTCAACCTCTTGACACCAAATGCCTCCGTGACCAGAGACGGCCAAATCAACAGCTGCTAAAACTGGATAATGAGAATGATAAAACTTAGACACATCCTCAAGTAACTTACAGCTTTGCTAAGACAGCAATATCCATGCATATTGACTAATTCATTGAACAACACATGGTCATATATTGAGAGCCTGTGAAGAAGCTTTAAAGCCACTGTGTTAGAATCTAGTGCCACATAAATCTAAGTCCAGGTCTGAAGCTCTCCAACCAGCAACTAGGAAATGTTATTGGGCCTCCCTCTTACCACACTTAAAGATTCTCATACTATTCATCCTTAAAAGATGGGCAAGAGCCACACATTCATTGTCTAGTAAATAGAAATTACTAATACTCTGGGGTCCATAATTTCTTTATTTGACTCCTAAGAGTTCTTGGAGGCTTCATGCCCTGGTATATGCAAGGCAACCTTATTATCGGACAGAAGGGTCTTTCTTTTGTAAAAATTTAAATCCATCAAGTACTGAAATGATGCATGTGGGCTGGAATTCTCTCCTTCCTGGGACTGAACATTAATCATCCCATGAACGCGTCTGTTCTTCCTCAAAGCAAGGTTTGGTCCATCTAGAGCACTATTCTCACCCATAAGAGCTAGAAAATTTTGACCACTCGGGGTTGCCTGCAAAACAGGATGGAGTTTTCAAGGAGGGCTATTCATTTCCTCACAAATCCTACAGTATGTCTGCCTTGGGTTTATTAGTTCAGTGAAATTTTGATGGATTTTAAAATATATATAAATAACTGTAGTAAAAAGCCTGCGTAGCTTTCACCCACACATGAACTGAAGAAACTAATAGGCACAAGTGCTATGAACACAAACACGCCCAACTGGATTTGTTTGGTGGGATGGTGATTTCACTCTTGGAAGCCCTGACTGCTACTCTTGGAGATGCTTTATTTTTTTTCCTTCTAATATAATTTCACATTCGACAAGGTAAAGCAGAATGGCTTCTCATTGACGTATGCCTCTATAAATACCTACAAAAAGAGAAGCAGCTTAGGTTAGAAATGAAACCTATAAACCTCAGTCAAGGCAAAGTGGAGAGATTTATGAACTTCCTAATGAATTTTATCATAATAAAACCTTCATCATGTAAAGAATGTCAAGTATATTTGTTGACACCGCGGTCTCAGGCACTCAAGATAGAAGAATCAAGACAGGTAAGAGAAGCTTAAAACTAACCAAAAGAGAAGAGGAAGAGTGAATAACAAACACATTAAGGGAAGTGAGAAATGAGAACGTTTTGCCCACGTTAAGCAGTTAAGAGTTCCCTAGATTCAAGCTCTATTAATCCCTACCTTAAATATGGGGGGAGGCATGAGCCCTGTGAACTCCCTTAACTTCCTAGACCTTGTGGCCCCTTCAGAGTAAGACTTGTTGTCTTAGTGTGTTAGCACTGGCAGAACCTGGGAGACTTGCTAGTTCAAGCCTCACATTCTACAGATGAAGAAATCATGACTCAGAGAAGTAAAGGGACTTTTCAAGGATCTCTCAGCTGGTCTGCAGAACAAATGAGGCTAAATTCCAGATCTATTTCCTCCCCTGCTCGAATTTCCACCCAGCTCCCTTCCTGATTTTTGGTTGGCCCTTCTAATTCCCCATCATTCTGTGTACGCCCCTCCTCTTGACCCTCCACGGCATCCCCTACACACACACACACACACACACACACACACACACACACACACTCAAGCTTCTGCTGTACGCTTCTCCAGTAGGAGTTCTCCATCAATTAGGACAGTCTGGCAAAAAAAATAACCAGGACTCTATGTTGACAGCCCAGTGTTTACATGCTGAACACAAATGCAAAGGCAAATGACTCTCTGGCACGCCCAGGCATTACATAGGCTGAAATGCAACCTTTGGGAAACTCCTGATGGAATTCACCAGTTCTCTTCTCCCTGAATCCACCAAAGCATTGCACAACCCAAATCCAGCTGTGCTAGCCCGCCCTGTGGAGGAGAGAAGCTGTGGGGCTGGTGGCGTTTCCCAGTGGATTCATTTGTTGAGGCAATCCTGCTGCTGTCACCCCACGCTGGGAAGTAGCCATTTGTTTTGTTAGAATTTTTGGATCCGGTAGGCTTCTTCCATGACACACGACAGATACATAAACCCTCTGGTTCAAGCACTTCACCTCCCGGGCACAAATACTCCCCGCCCACATCCCCACCCTCTGAGGCCTTCGCCCCCACACTCCACCCTCCTCTCCACCCCAGGCTCAACAACAATCCGCACTAACTTATTGTAAAAGGCCAATATAAAATAGTGAAAAAAAAATCCTTCACGCTAAAAATTTTTAAGAGGACTTCTGTGAAGTACTCTGCTCTCCTTCCCACGCACATTGCTTCCACTGACAAGTCATCAGAGGAATTTGAGTTTTGAGCTGTTTTCTTAGTGGTAAGGGTGGTTTTAGACAATTGAAACTAGATGGTAGCATCACGGGGGTCCGGTGGAATGGTATCCCTCCTTAAAATATTGAATAATCGAAGGGCAAAAGTTCAGGCCAAGAATTAGGACGACATGATGACTGTTACACGGAAGAGTAAACTCGGGTTTAAGGCAAAGAAGGGCTTTCTGCTGAAATTGACTAACTACTATACTCTCTGTTATCTCAGTGAGGTCGGATGACCATCTATGCAGATGCTCCTGGCAGGAATTCTTGGGAGAAAGCCTGGACCAGACACTCTGAAGCCCCTCCCCCGGCTCTCCACACCTGTGGCCACAGAAACCCCTGGGGTCGCAGGTTGAGAACAGAATGTAATTTGGGTTTGGAAGGGATCACAAGAACTGATGGATGTAGGCCTTAAAAATGGACTCGTTAGCAGGATGTTCCAACCAACTCTGGGCTGATTCTGCAGCTCACCATGGACACTAGAGCTAATAAAACCTTCAAAGACCTTCTATAACGAGCAAAAAGAATATTTTATAAATATCTCACCCAAAATTTATTTCACTTTTCAAATGCACAAGCATACTTGAAAAGTTTATTCCCTTAGGTAATATAAATAGCAACTTTTACCATAAAATTGAGGAAATAATAGTCCCTACTTCATAGAGAATATGATGTTTGGAGGAAGTGGGGCGTGGAAATTGCTGGACAGATCGCCAAGCATGGTCAGTAATTAATAAGTGCTAACAGTTTGTCTTACTTACAGTCAATATTGCTTTTCTCAGGAAATTTTTTAAAGCAAATTTTTTTAAGATTTTATTTATTTGAAAGAGAGAGAGAGCCCAAGCAGGGGGAGGGGCAGAGAGAGAGGGACAAGCAGACTCCCCGCTGAGCAGGGAGCTTGATGTGAGGCTCAATCCCAGGACCCTGAGATCATGACCTGAACCGAAGTTGGACACTTCACTGACTGATCCGATCCACCCAGGCGCCCCTCAGTAAGCTATTTCTGAATAGACATTGCCTTGGTGGATAACCTCCACTAGGTCAGAAGTATCCCTGTCCCAGCTGCATCGCCAGGCACAGCCCGAAGTGCGGAACACAGAGCAGTGCTGAGGGGGAATGTTCGTGCGTGCACCATGTTGGCATCTCGGTACAGCCTGGCAAGTATAAGCATAGAAGGAAGTCACAATGAAAGCAAGCACTCAAAAGGCTCCATTTTCCTCAGAAAGTAAACAAAACCTAATGAACGTAGAATAAAAGGGGCAAATAGAAAGAACTGGGTCAAGACAGACTTGGTACATAGATTTGTGTGTGTGACTAATTTAGTGGGTTGGTGTTGCCTTGCAACTCCATGGTATTTTCCAGCTGGCTCAAGGGAGTAGAGAATTTAGGGCCAAACATTTGGTGAGTTTCCTAATGAAGAAATTAAACAACAGCCACTCTGGCTTTTTGTAAGCAAAGCTGTGTTAACCAAATTCCAGAAAGAGAAGCAGCTCTCACTCTACTCCATGTTGTGGGTCCACAGGCTCGGACGGAGGTGAGCGCCCCCAGAGGTCCCGTGTTGCTGTCGTTTCCCTTCACCAGGCCAGAACAGAAACAGCGACACACACTGAGACTCTCAAAAAGTGACTTTTGAAAAGTAAGCAATAGATTGTTTTTACCTCCAAAAGCAAAGGCACAAATTGCCCAGAGGCAAATGGGTCAATGCCCAGCTAGCTCCCAGCCAGAACACAAGATCGATGAGCTGGAAAGCTTAGACTCTGACAGGACTCTGGACTCAACTCAGACTCATTGGATGACACTATCCAGTTTGGGATCAACGCAGCTAACTAACCATCCAGCAGATGTCTCTACTCCAGGGACAAGCCTCGTGGTGACCGCCTGTTTCCTCAGCTAAAATCTGTGCAGAGAAAGTGGAAAAGATAAGGTTCCAGATGTTCCTGAACATGCATTTTTAGTGGGAATTGTCTGGGACATCCAGTTGTGGTGTTCTTAGACACAGAAGAGTTAAGATGGCCTCTGGCTACCTTGACTTCACGGGTCATGAATTCCACTTCACCCAGAACAAAAAAAACCTGCCCACTGCACACACAATCGTGATTCCTCTTTCAGCATAAATCGTTCCAAATTGAAACCCCAGAGTCCATGGTAACCTTAAAATGATATATCCTATAACAAGGATAGGTCCTGGGAGTCTCAGCATTTTAATGTAATGATGTAATGGGGAACCTGGCTCCCCAAGGTTCCTGTCCTCCGGTGTATATGTCCCATATAAGTCCTTTCCCTTGAGTGTGGGCAGGACAAGTGAATATAATAGGTTAATCACACCCTTGATTGGATGACATTCTACAAGTTTGTACTACAAGATTAGAGAGAGATTCTCCTGCTGGAAGAAGTACGATGAAGAAGAAAATGTACACTGACGAAGTACCTGTGGAGAGAAGAGCAGGTGGCTAGAATCTGAGAGTGGCTTCCACTCTCTTCAAGACCACCCAGCCAACAGCAAGCAAGATGAGACCTGATTTCCTGTAGCCACAGAGAAAACAATTCTGCCAACAGCATGAATGGGCTTGGAAAAGAACTCTGGGTCCAGAGAGAACACCACCCCATCGACACCTTGATTTGAGCCTTGTGAGACCCTTAGCAGAGGACTCAGTTAGACCACATGCAGAGTCCTGACCCTGGATACTAAGAGACATTAAACACGTCATTTTAAACTGTTAAGTTTGTGACCATTTGTTACAGGGCAACGGAAAACTAATACATAGCCCCAGTCCAGTGACTATATGTTCTTATTTATAAACTGTGTGACCTCTGGCAGGATGAAGAATTCTTCTGGGCCTCCACTTTGTTGTCTCTAAAAATGTGAATGATAGACATATCTGCTCAATTGTTTTCATATGCTTAAAGCAAAGATTAAAAGAGATGTTATTTGTGAAAGATGTTATTTTAGACATTATATAGCACTAATCAAGTAATTGGTAATATTCAATGGAAATCTGTGAGGTCTATGAAAATTCAAAGGTCTTTATGGGCTAAAGGCAGAACCATAAACTCTGGCTCCAGCCGTTCAAGACAGGGTGAGATTATGAGAGTCCCTCCTCTTGTGACCTATCTCCTGAGCAAATGCCAGGGAAGGTTTGGGTTCCTCCAACAGCAGGTGTAAACATGGGGAAATTCCCTCTTCCATGGAAAATGCCAGAGCCTCACTGTGAAAATGATCTACTTATTCATGTTGTATATACTTATTCTACTATGCTAAGTACTGGGAGGGCACTGTGGATAAGGAAGCAAACAAGGCTCAGCTTCTCATTTTTAAGGCAGTTAAAGCACTAGGAAGACACAGATAAGAGATGAACAATTACCAACAGGGTAAAAATGTTATTAGATAGAGGAGCACCTGCTTGTCATGGGGATATATAGAAAGGTATCACAGAGAAAGGCAGGCTTGAGTTGATTAGTAAATGACAACTAGGGGTAATTAAACAGGTGAGTTTGAGAGGCTATTGGGGATGAGGCATTTTATGGGAAACAGTTAAAGACACAAAGATTTAAGAACATAACCCTTTTAGGGGCAAGCGCATTAGTGCCATCTGGCTTTATAAAAGAGAACATGATGGTACGTGACAAAGTTATTGAGTTTAGAGTTAGAAAAAGACCAGACCATGAAAGATCTTATACGCTTTGCTCAAGAGTTTGATATTTATTCTGAAGATGATAGGAATCTTTGGTGGCTTTTAAACAGACTGGCATCTCAAACTTAGGCAGCATTATGGGTAATGGATTAGAAAGAAAAGAGAATCCACCTTGAAGGTAACTTGAGAGATCTGGGTAAGAGAAGATAATGATAACATCTGTGCAGATTAACAGAAGGATGAATTTAAGAGCCAGCAAGAAAGTAGTCCAAGCAGGACCCAATAGGCCAGCGTGAATCTAGGTGAGAAAGATGTCATGATTGGTTCCAAGCCTATTCTAGCATGAGCAACTGGATAACAGTGAGATTCATGAGTACACCAACTCTCAGCCTTCTAGAAGGAAAAGAAATTAAGTGAGGGCTTTGAGAATGTCCCAAAGCTTGTCAGGAAGTTAGAGAAAGAAAATTATTAATATAGATAGCCTCTTAATTTATGTCCTAGATCCACTGAGCCCAAACATTATCCGGGAATGTTTTCTCACTAATAAAAGAATGGCTTAGGCAACAAAAGTCTTTTCTGGGACTAGAATGAGGCAGTAGTACTTATGTGTCCCCTAATGCCTTGAATGGCTGGGCATATAGATGGTCAATAAGCTTCTCATAGGACCATTTCTTGATGGGTGTGTCCCATCAAGTGTTTAGAAAGCAGAATCTGGCATTTGTTGACTGACTGGCCTATTGGCTTAGGAACTTAAGGTAAGCATGCTTAGTTCAGCACATCTGTGCACTTTAAAAAGGAATCATAAAGTATCTCATATAACAAAAGAAATTTTAGTCTCCAGCAGTTACTCTTGCAGTAAAGGAGGTGAGAGTGGCCAGAGCTCACAAGGATTGTCAACACTTTTTTAAATTCAGTTTTTAGAACCACGTCATTCAAAATGATGTTTTCAATTATTCCTGCTTTCAAATCAAATCTCTCTTGAAAATAAATACACCATACCACGTTTAGTGCGAACACCCCGTAAAAGGCACTGAGAATGTGGAATCAATTTTTAGATTGTGCACGAGACCTTATATTTGCCAAATCACCCACTCCTTTTAAAACGTATCTCAAGTTGGTCATCTGCTAGGGAGCATTGTTTCATTATTATTGATCTCACTCCAACCCACCAGCACTAACCCGAATCCACTTTTCTCAGTGTTCATTGTGGTTTTTGTATTTTGCTGTCCCCATGCCTATTTTTTGACTAAGTATGTTGACTCTTCTGTATCACTGGGCCCAACTTCATTCTTTAGTAAGTGCCCCAAAACACGACATGGTCCTATCATCATGGCTAATCACCTAGTCCTTTGTTTATTATTATTCAAGCAATATGCAAGCTGACCAAATAACTACAACCAGAAAGGAGATGTTTTGTATTATAACTTACTTCTTCGCCTATCACCCAGAAACTGATGGTCACCTTCCTTTTTTTTTTTTTTTTTTTCCTTTCTTCTCTGTGAGAGTAAAAGTAGGGAGATGCAGGGACAGACATCTCGGATTTGGAATAGCAGAGTTCAAATTCCCATTGGAGGGGATGGATTCAGCTTGGTGAGAGCCGCAGAGCTAGGAGAAGGGCAGCCAGGGGGTGTGTTATGGGATTGAGAGCAGAGAGGAGGCCCTGCAGCACCTACCCATTGCAAAGCCCAAAGAGGGAGGATGAATACAGGAGAATGAGAAACTAGGGTAGTACCTGAGAGGGTCAGACCCGAGATAGAGTAACTGAAGGAAATGGCTAACAACAGTAAGAATGACTGCAATTAAAGAGCAATGTCTATTGTAGCTCACCCTTCGACATGGTTCTTAGATCATTTTGGCCAGTGGAGGTATGTGGCATCAACCCAGTGAACAAACTAAGGGAAAACATCTCTACTCCATGCAACTATGGCAACCACGCAACCAAGAATAACTAGGATTTTATTTTTGCATAGCAGGTGAGGAAACATAGCCTGTGGTCTCTTACAGAAGACTATCTGTGATTTTTCACACTTTGCTATAATCCTAGTTTTGTTATCACATGCTTGCATCCAAAATTACCACCTGATTTTATTTTTAGTTTGGGATTTATATCCATTATTCCATTTGCTAACTCCTCACTAAAGCTTTGATTAGGCAGTTTATTTATTCAACGAACAGTTGAATGACTTGGGGGTGTGGTGGAAGTTAGAAAGAAGAATGTAATTAATCAACTGATGCTTCATCTATAAGACATAAATGGCTTGACCATTCCCTACCCGGATTTACTGGAAATTATAATCATTCACTCTCTTTCTTCCTGATAGTCCAGAAACATAATGTGTTGCCATATGTCCTAGTATGTTTTCTAGATTTCAGTCATTTCTCATTTCAAATGTTTCCGTTTGGGGGTGGTTTTTCACAACTTTGGAAAGTGAGCACAGTCTGGCTTCAGATGGCTTCTTGGGCTTCCTCTATGAACCTTTTCTTTCAATGCTAGACAGGGGAGACCATGCTGGAAAGCTCAGCTTACATAACCTCATTTGATAAATACGATACATGCCAAAAACTTGACATTTCACAATACAAACTTTTATGGAGCAGCTTTATGTTTCAAATACAATACAGCATTCAAAGAGCATGTGATCATCCAGCCACCTCCCCAAGTCCCAAGAGTTCAGTTAAAAATATATGGGGAAGAAACAAAGCTCCTTCACATAATGGCTTCAAACCTATTGCTCTCCTCTTGATTCCTTCCTCTTGCCTCTGTGTTATCCCAGGTAGCCAGGTGAATGTTCTTGGAGATTCACTTTACAGCATGTCCAGGGGCTGGACACTTTAATCTTGAAGGAGTGCATTGGAAGTTCTCTCTGGAGCAGCAGTATTGTGACCCAACTGTCATTATCACAGATGAGATAGATTAGGACTGATGGGCTCCTGTTTTTTGTTGTTGTTGTTGTTGTTGTTGTTTTTGCTTTAATATTTTATTTATTTATTTGACAGAGAGAGAGAGATCACAAGTAGGCAGAGAGGCAGGCAGAGACAGGAGGAAGCAGGCTCCCTGCTGAGCAGGGAGCAACTGATGGGCTCTCATAAACATGGCAACTCTTCCCAGAGACTAGAGCAGTGATGGTTAGTATTTCTCCCCGTTTTTCCAGTAGCTTCTCATGCGGTACCTTTCTGAGGTCTTGTAGGCTAAACTGGAACTCTGAATCAGGAAAGTTGGTGATTCCTTTTATAAGTAGTAGTAACAACATTAATACGTAAATTACTAACAATGAGAAAATAATCACTAACATTTAGGACTTTATGATTTTCAAAACATTTTCTTATCCATTATCTCATCTTCCTCTTCCCTCTGTGTTCTCCTGGGTGGCCAGGTGAATGTCCTTGATGAGTAATTTTTCATTGCTGAAATGATTCTCCTTATCAATTCATATCGTGAACACATTTGCTGCTGAGATCTCTAGATAGTCCACTGCAAAAGGCTTAAAGACCTGGCCACCTTCCTCTGGGCATCCCCACCACTATCCATGGCCTTTTTTTCAGGACCGACTTAATTTTCCCAACCATGTTACAAATTGGGATCACCCAAAAAGAAAAAGAGAAAGAAAATGTGATTCAACCAAAAATCTGAGTAAGGAAACGAATTTGGCACTGAAAGCATCTTTGTTTTTGCATCAAGAAGTCAAGTTTGCAGGCAGGGGTGGTTACTTGACTTACACAGGGATGCTGGGGGGTTCAGATGAATGTAATGAGAGGCAATTTTGAATTTTTGCTTTGAGTATTTTTCAATAAATAAGTCCATTTAAGCCCCAGTGTCGAGCAGCTTAACAAACTACTTTCTCAACCACGAATTAAAATAAGAAATAATAATTTATAACAATCAAAGATAAAGTAAAATATTTGTCTAGAAGAAATACAATTTCACATTTAGAAATTGGTTTTATGAAGAGGATAATCCTCCCCTACTTTTCCAGGCCTATAAATCCAATTTTTATTTTCTTTTTTCCCCAGCCCTCAGATTGCTACAAAGATCGAACATGGGGAAAAATTATTTTGTTTCTTTTGGGGGGGGGGTTGTCTTGGAAACCCCCTCCTAGCTGCTGCTTGTCAATGGATCCAATCTACTTTTACAGTCTAGTGAAGACCCAGCCCTCTTCTATCTGGGGACAATCTGTGCATGTGGTCAGTGTCTGCCATTGTGTGTCTTAGGCTCATTATCAGTAATTAACCCAAAGAACAGATAACATCTTAGCTGTTACAGCCTTCGGGGAAAGAATAATTTTTTTAATGCCAATTAGAATATAAAACTTGATACCAAACCACACATATTAAAGTCACAGGCAGTTCTGATATATGTCCAATATAAACAATAACCCCCATTTACAAAATTCTGCTTGAATTTCTCCTTTGCACTTCAGAGGGTTCAGTAAGGTACTATTCCATAACAGGAAAAGAGATGTCACTCTGGAGTTCAGCTTCACTTGAGCATTCCCCGGTTTCATGAGAGCCAATTCAGGAGGGGGGAAAAAATACACACACACACACACACACACACACACACACACAAATATATATGTGTGTGTGTATGTGTGTGTGTGTGTATATATATATATATATATATATATATATATATATATATATATCCCCATGTTTATTTTTTATTCCTCTTGGTAATATCTTATTGAGTTTCATGGTAAACATCTATACTTAGACAACCTAGGTGATCCACCTTTTGACTAGAAGAATGTGAATAAGAAAAAATGGCACTGCTTCTCAACCTCTGAAATTTTCAAGTATAGCCATGACTGAGAAGTAGAAAAAGAGAGAAAGGGAGCTCATCTTATTTTAGATTTCCAGCCATCCTGAACAGCTAGCTTGATTCTGCTTAACCTGCAGGACAGAAAGGTACATATCAATATCCAAAATATTTCCACGAACGTCCACCAAGGAACTTTCGCCGTTACAGGAAATACAAACCAGTTTCCTGTCTCATTCAATGTGCTAATAATACATTTTGAGGGGATCTCAGGACAACAGAGATTTAATAGGACAACATGGCAAATGTATAATACAGATTATTTCCAAGGAATGCCCTTGATCATGCAGATGGGTTTGACTTTTATTTAATGTGAGATGAGTGTTTTATAATGTCAAACTTAGTTTCAGACCAAGCTCTGGCACTAACTAGCTGTGTGACTTTAGAAAAGTTACCTAAACCCTTAGAGCCAGTTAAGTTCCCTATAAAAAAAAAAAGGATAATTATAATATGTATCTCATAGTCATATTGTTAGGATTAAACGAGTTAATAGAGATAAAGCAAGTAAAGTAGTGTTTGGCACATAAGAATCACTCTATCACTCCTCATAAATGCTAGCCATCATTATCACCAATATTCCCAAACTTTTCTCCTGCTGTGTTCTGATTTCTGCAGCCATCGTTACTTCTAGCTATCGCTGAAAGGGGTCAATGTATGCACTTCTGACAAAGAGATCATTTTGGGGATAGACAAGCAAATGCAGAAACACTTATTGAGGATCAGATAACCCACCCACCTACAATGGAGAGAAAGTTCCATTTTCCTGGACATCCAAAGAGACCTGGAGAAAGTAGAGCATAATATTTTCATTCCTGGCCCTCTTACATGTCTGTGAACAGATTCCAATGATATGTGCCCCAACAGGGAAGGTGACTGCATTTGCCAGAGCATTCAAGAGAAAATGGCTGGACACATGCACGCCCCATTTCCCAACCTGCCACCAAATAAGTACAACTAAACTGGCTTCTCCTCTAGGCTAAAAATGGCGGGTATGCAGTCAGCCTCTGTGTATATTCTGCTTCCTCAGAAGGACCTTTCTTTTTTTTTCTTTTTTTAAGATTGTATTTATTTATTTGACACAGAGAGAGAGATCACAAGTAGGCAGAGAGGCAGGCAGAGAGAGAGGAGGAAGCAGGCTCCCCACTGAGCAGGGACCCCGATGCAGGGCTTTATCCCAGGACCCTGAGATTGTGACCCCAAGCCGAAGGCAGAAGCTTTAATCCACTGAGCCACCCAGGTGCCCCCAGAAGGACCTTTCTAAGAGCAGAGACAGGCTGAGACTTTTTTGCTTGATAGAGAACTATGCTCCCAGCAGATTTTTGAAACCAATGCTTTCAGTTTAGAACGATTAACTCAACTATCAAGGGAGGATTTTAGAAGGAAGACCTTCCTTCTAGAAGGAAGCGCAAGTCCAAGCATGGGCTTTTGAAACAAACAGATCCTTAGATCATGCTTCCATTTACCAGCTTCGAGATCTTGAGGAAATTAACTTATTAACATATTCTACCCTGTTTCCCCATCTAGGTTGGCTATTCATGTAAATTTTCCCAGGACAGTCCTAGGGTTTATCTTTTGTCCTTGGTAATTAATAAAAGCTGTCCTATTATTCCAAAAGGGCTCCAGTTTGGACAATAAATTATACAGCTATCTCACTCTGACATTAAATTTAAAACACAGTCACCTCAAAGGGTGGTTGTGAAGGCTAGCTATAATGCATATTAATTGCTACCACAATGCCTTGTACATAAAAAATGTTCAATTAAAACTAGCTTCCTCTTGAATTTCTTCAGATCCCCACTGTCCAGTGTAGTAGTCAACAGCCTCTCATGGCTACGGAGCACTTGAAATGTGGCGATTTCAAGTCGAGGTGTACTGTAAGTATAAAATACACCAGATTTTAAAGATTTAGTAACCAAAAAAGAAGATAAAACAACTCATTTATCATTTTTACCTTAATCACATGTCCAAATGAAATGGTTTGGGATATAGTGGATTAAATAAGGTAAATTATTAAAATTATACCAATTTCTCTTTTACTGTTTTAAAATAACTACTTTGAAGAATGTACGATTACACTGGTGGCTTTCATTATATTCCTATTGACCACCACTGCTCCAGATGGTCTGTTTATGGCTCTGCGACACCTTCACACACTTCATCCCACCAATCCCACTCCACCTGATCCAATGAATCCTTCCTTCTAATACTCAAGGCAAGAATCAGGTATAATTTTATCATGTTTGTCAGCATGTTATTAAATTTTCTGGGTTTTTGAAGGTAAAAGGGTAATAAACTAAGAGGCAAAATAAAATCGTCTTTGATCATGCCTTTCAGCAATGGTCTCTCCTTAGGGACAGAAACACTGACCTTGAGTACATTACGAAAGCTGAAAAGCCCACACCAACTCTGGAAAATGTCCATGTTGGAAAGAAAAAAGGAGCTTGGTTTGCCAGAAAAGATATCACAATCTCTCCCTGGATCAGATTTGCTAATTCTTGTGAATGCTTGTGAAACACCTCAGGTCCCAAATCCAAATAACATAAAGAACTAGGGCCCAGGAACATGCCATAGGCACTGTTTCTTTAAAAAGAGGTGTTTCAGGTCAAGAGAAAGCACCAATTGTCAGCCCAAAAAATGTCTTCTGAGAGCATCGAAATAGCCTCTAGCCCGACTTTTGTAGATGCCCCTGACTAAGGGTGGAAGAGTTGCAGAACAGCAAAGTATAGAGCAAATTCACTCCGAAACAATAATTTAATCCAATCAACACCCATGCCATGCTGATGCAACTAACTGGGGAAAAAAGCACCAATGTTCAAATTTTAAAATATTAGCAAGTTGGATCTTTAAAGCATTATTATCAAAAAATATACTTAATAAAACATTTCCAGGAATGCAATATATATTTTTTAATTTTACTTATTTATTCAAGAGAGAAAGCAGGAGCAGGGAAGAGGGGCAGAGTGAGAAGCAGACTCCCCACCAAGCAGGGAGCCCAATGTAGGGCTTAATGCCAGGACCCTGCAATCTTGACCTAAGCCAAAGATAGACGCTTCACTGACTGAGCCACCCAGGTGCCCAGGTATGCAGTATTTTTTTAAAAACTCTTTTGTCTAGAAGAACCATGTTGGCTGAGGTGGTTGTCCTGGCATCACATGCCAGCTGTCATCAGTGTAAAGACAAATGACTCAAACTGGTTTCTTAGCACAACCAAAAGAGATCTGTAGTCAAGGTGTTGAACTTTTCATGTTTCAACCAGTTGCTTTAGTGTTGCACGGACGCAAACGTTGACATCCCTCCTCAAAAGAGCCCCATCTCTACCAATGGCCTCGTAGCTTAGAAGGAGGGTAATGACAGACAATATGAGAAGTATGGCTCGGGTAATCTGATGTCTAATGTGTTCCATGAGACGCTTTGTGTCTGAGCTTCACCAGCTCTCATCAGCTAGCTCCCTCACCCCCTTCCCCCTCCCACAATCAAATAATTCCCCTCCCTTTGATAGGAAGCCAACACAGGGAGAGGCAGAGGCGGTGGTTTGGAACAAGAGCACTTGAGGTGGGAGAAAACACAGTGGGCCTCTCACTTTCGCTCTCTAACCACAACAATTGGAGGAGACTTTGGCCTGAAAAAAAAAAAAATCTATCTGCTACCAAATGGTACCCAGATGGAGCTCACAGCTGGTCTCCGGTACCAGCTGTACCTACGTCCATCCATCTTCAGAACACGCCTGCAGCTGAAGAGAAGAAAACCGGGTTGACAGAACAGTTAAAGAGCCTCTCTTTTCTTCTGCACACTTTTCCTTTTATCTTTTCCCCTTCAATTTCAGAACTTCTTGTTCTCACCTTCATGCTGTGGCAGTGCTGACACAGCGAAGTACAGCCCTGCAAACCCGGGGCTGAGTAACAGCCCCAGGCTAGGAATACCTAATGCCTACTGGATGTGTCAGGGTGGGGAACGCCAGGGGGAGGGGTCCACTTGGTCAAGTTGCCTGCGGAGGAAGAGGACCTTGTGATGAGGACCCCAGTGCATCCAGAGAGTATCTGACTTTTGATACCTGTCTTCTAATTAAATCCAAACATCTAATATGCGTGGCCTTGAGGAATGCATTGTTCAAACAGATTTGATTCCTGCCCGGAGCCTTTCAAGCCACTGACCACTTTGAACCTAATTAGAAAAAGCAGAGGACACTGCAGACATTTAATAAAAGGAATCGGGTTGCTGCTTCATCTTCATGACCTGGGATTTATAAGGGAATTTCACTGGCTTTGTAGCACTGTAAAATAAATAGACATTAGATGATGACAGGGAAAACAAAATTGCTGCCAAAGCTAAAAAGAGCTTGGCAAAAGAAGAAAGAACTAGTACATAGTCAGTCATTATTTACTGCACAAACCTTTTCACAAAGCATAGAGGAGAGATACATAGGAATAATGGGCCCTTGCGAAGGATGAAAAGGGCTTTCTATAGCTACATTATCCCCTGACAAAGACACTGACGTGCCCCCCCCACCACCACCCCGTGGTAGATCTTATTGTTCTACTCAGCCATTCAGGGAGCTAAAGGAACAGCCCTGCTCTACAACTTTGGAGGGCTGAAATCAATAGCCTGCAGGATTCCCAGGAAAAGACTAAAACCATAATGGATGGAAGCAACTAATTAATACGTTAACCCTTGCAGACCCGCCACAGCCAAACTCGGATGCTGTGCCCAGTTCATGATTCTTTAGCCTGTAATGCTAACATCTAAAGAAGCCCAGTTACCTAACCTACCAACTCCTGACACACAGATCCAGCTGTTCATTTTTTAATTTAACAGGAAGAATGCTTTGCTTTTTGGTGGTGGTGGTGCGGTGTTAGCAGACCACTGTGATCTGAAAGACTTCCATCTCATCACAACTTAAAGAAATGGTTTCATTCTACATTACATTCCCCCTTCCCCACCTCAGAAAAGCTGAAATCTTGTAGCTTTTTAAAAGTTGTGTCCACCCAATCCAACAATAGGAGATTATTCTTAAACGTGAATGAAGAAAGATGTTCTTATAAACCGTACTGTGTTCATAGATGTTAAAGCACCTTAACTATAAGCTTGGCCTAGATTAGAACAAAAGATGCATGACAGAAGATTTGAAGGACCAAGGTACATTATTAACGCTAGTTAATAGTCTATGGTTCTACCAGATGGTATTGCAATAGCTAAAATCATAGGAAGACTCAGTTAGCCTTTCAAATGTATGTGTGAGTGGTGGGGAAGGCAATTGGTACACAGGGTGGAAAGTGAAAACAAAATGTTCCTCTAGCACCTGAGAAGCAAAGTTTCGAAGTTAAAAATGTATTCAGGAGAACGTGCAACAAAGGGATCTGTTCTAACAAAGATAGGAATATTGATCCTAGGGGCGCCTGGGTGGTTCAGTGGGTTAAGCCTCTGCCTTCAGCTCAGGTCATGATCTCAGGGTCCTGGGATCGAGCCCCGCATCAGGCTCTCTGCTCAGCGGAGAGCCTGCTTTCCCCTCTCTCTCTGCCTGCCTCTCTGCCTACTTGTGATCGCTCTCTCTCTCTGTCAAATAAATAAATAAAATCTTTAAAAAAAAAA